>JAVLVB010000002.1:2763928-2779701 GCA_032876305.1 Orestias chungarensis
TTGTTTTTGGGATCTTAGGTAGAAAAAAAAAGGAGACAAAGTTGAACAATCTTCTTGTATCAATATTTCATGACACATTGTTTCTCACAAGGGGGAAACCAAAGGCATTTCTAGACTTTAAGGGATTTATAATATATTCAGCAAGTCTTATCCAGGGTTCTATCTGAGTGGCCCAGAAAAGCTTAAAAAACGGGCCCTGAGAAAGTATTCTGATCAATTAACTCAACTATCCTAACTGAATCATTTAGCTGTGGCTGAGCAGCAGCTCAACTTCAGGCAGCAGCCTGATGGCTCAGCTCCTTATCCTATTTAAAGGGCTGAGTCTGGCCAACCAAAAGGTGGAAGCTTATTTCAGCAGCTTTTATCTGTGATATTTGCTCTAATGGTCATGATTCATGTCGTTTGACCATTGGGGAACGTTGGAATGTAGACAGGCTGGTAAATCACGAACTTTTTTTCGGTCAGCTTTGTCTCATCACAACAGACATAGTGTGCTCTGCCCTGATCCATGTCTCCCATTAACTTGACAGGACAATAATACGAGATTTGGCATAAGCAAGCTAAACTTTTCATTTTTATTGCCTCTTCTGTTTGTTTCCTTTATCTGTACCTACTCCCCAGCCTCCCTTCTAATCTAAAATCCACTGTTCTTCAAAATCAGGGAGTGAATGACGGATAATGTGGGGGTGGGAGGCAGCGAAACACACAAACTCTCTGCACAAAACAATGATGCCCTGGCATTCCAAGAATGTCTCTAAGCCAATTGGAAAGCGCCAAGTGCAAGATGAATGTATGGAAAGAGGGCGGAACATTTTATGAGAGTATCAGGAGCTGATAAATGAGAAGTAAGAAGAGACAGATAGAACAAAAGGCTTATGCGAGCATGTCAGAGAAGGTCGACTATCTGTTAACTTTCCTCTGTCTTCAAAGTTCACCCGTTTAATGATTTGGTCCTGTTCCATTATCACCAATTATCTCTGTGCAAACACAGAAGTAATTATCTAACCAAGATCAGAGCAGTAATAGACCAGAACAAGAAAATTCTGGAAGAAATTTTGAAGGTGCCTGCAAGTTGTGCGTGTCCGCTGGGTCCTCGAGGGGCAATATCCTGAAGGTTTTAGCTTTGTCTCTGCTTCAACACACATGAGTGGAATAATCAGGTCATTAGCACAACTCAAGACAACCTGACTTATACTGGGGAGTCGCTTCATCCATCTGATTCAGTTGTGTTGAAGCAGAGACACATCTAAAACCTGCAGGACACCGGCCTTCAAGGACCGGAATTGCCTACCCCTGATGTACTGACATCGATAGGTATCGATAAAGTTCCAAAAGCGGTAGCTCTTGCCCTTCCTGGTGTACAGCTGTGCCACAGCTCAGATCTCTACCTACTTCAGAGCCTGAGCTGTGACGAGTTAAGCATAGAGTGCGTCAAAGAAAAATCCAAAATTCAAATCAATGCAAGTCAATGAGGATGTTGGCGATTATTGATCCGCCTTTTTTACATCGGTGATGTTTTTCTAAAGAATGGTCTAGAAAAATTCTGAAGACATCTACCATAGTGAACACCTGGTTATATAAAATATCTGAAAATCAGGCTAGTGCTACTTAAAATGTAGTCATGAGGGCGAAATAAAAACAAAGTGTCTTTAAAAAAAGGATCTTCCACACTCTAGCTGACGTCATCACTGAATATTTAGTGATATTTGCAAAAGTTTAGGTCGCTTAGAGGCACGTTGCGAATAAACCGTGATAGATATCGACATACCGTCTTCACTTCTTGACAGAATACGGAGATACCTACAAACTGACATTTAAATGACGTTTCTAGACGAACGTATGATGACACAGTAAATTTTCAAAAATTCGTTATTTTTAGGATTTAATTTTTTTCGCAACTCTTTTCATTCCTATGGGACTTTTGGACACAATTTTTCTTAGATTTTCGTAATTTATTTTGCAACGGATTCTCATCTGTAAAAGAGAAGTAATAGCACACCTCGCGGGATTGGGACGCACGTTTTGATATATCTGGGTACACGCTATGGTTCGGGCCGCATTAACGGAGACGGAATGCACTGCCTCCTATGCTATGCATTATGCAGACACAAATAATCATTTAAAGGCATTTAGGGAAACATGAATTGACGTGGAATGTTGTAAGGTTTGCACTGATCTCCATAGCTGTGAGGGAAGGTGAACATTAAACTCGAATTCTTGAGTTATTCAGTGGCATGTCCCCCTTTCATGAAGATTTATTTTTCTAATGCCGGAAATCTTACTTAAATCTCATAGCTTTCACACGAAATAAAACTACATCTAAAAGCAGCGTCACACATTAAAACAAAATCTCACCCAGAGCATGCTTCCATTGAAATTGTGTTGATGTTTAAGCTTTTTACTGTTGCAGGAAAGATGTCCGATAAAATAAAAATAAAACAAAGGTTCGAATATGATTGGATTAGTTTTATGACGTCAGAATCACGGAAGATTAATTCAGACTTCAGCAGAAAGTAATCACATTAAATCCAGATGCTCCTTTTTTTAACCACGTTTCATTTTTATTTATCTTGTCTTGTCAGAGCTCTAAAAACTTCCAGAAAATAAAGTTAGGAAATAGCACAGTTGTCTCTCTGAGTGATTTATTTATTTGAAAGCATCCATTCATTCATCTGTTGTTTCTCGTTGCAGCGATGGCTGCTGGTGGCTTTCTATAGCAGTCATTGGACGACGGAAGTGGGCAATTCCAGTCCTCGAGGGCCGCTGTCCTGTAAGTTTTGGATGTGTCGCAGTTTAATCGCATATTAGTCAAATATTTAGGTCACTAGCAGGACTCCACAGAACTTGACTAATACTGCGGAGTTGCTTCAACCGTCCAATTTTGTGTGTGTTGGACCAAGAATAAATTAAATTAAACACCCAATGGTCTGATGTCTTCACATGCTAATCAAGAAAAACCAAATGCTGCAAGTCAATGACTAGATGCAATCTGTTGGGTTTCCTTAGATTGGAAACTTAAATTAATTTGAATAATTAACCAAATGTGATGCACTATTTTATAACTAGGATCAATTGGAATGTATGGATGATTGGCATTAACTTTTTTTTTCTCAAGTTACTTTATTTTCATAAAGTCATCTTAGTAATTTGGTGCCAAATAAATAAACTTTATTGAATACAATTTACATTGAATTAAACTTCTCCAAAATCAACATCAGTGTAGTTCCTACATGGTGGACTTACGCTAATAAAATATGCAACATTGTAGTAGGTCTGTTCTTTCATATGTTCATATTCAGCTTTCCATTGACAATAAAATCAAACAAAACAAGGAAATAATAACAGTCAAACTAAATGAAAGTAATTTTTTAGTAATTATTTTTAGGACTTGACTGATGTCATTACATCATATTGACCATTTAACCAACTATTGATGCTATTCAATACAAACTATCAAATTTTACAGTTCATTGTAAAATGAAGGGTAAAAGCTGAGAACATAAAAATGACTTTGAATAAAACAGTTAGAGAACTGCAGGCAATGAGAATGAACAAAGGACGCACTATTGGAGATGGAGATAATAGGCGTACCATATTGAAGTCAGAAATTGCTACTCCGTCAATGATAATGGTTTCCATGCTACAAAGCGGTTGGTGGAGTTTTATTGTGCACAAGTGAAATTCGAGTATGTTAAAGCTGTTCAGTATATATCCATCATGTCTCAATAAAGTAAAGCTGTTTGTCATTGTGAAAATGGTCACTTTGGGGGAGTCTTTCACTTCTCTCTAACAGTTGCCTCTAAGCTGAACTGTCCAAGCTGGTATGAAGAGTGGCAGACAGACAGTGACCAATCAGAGGTGTCAATCCGTCTCATACACTACACAAACAGCTAATTGCCTTTAAAAAAAAGTAAGAGATGATGGGAGGCAGGTATTGCATCAGTTCTTGGCAAGTGCATCAAAGGAGCCCACTCCATTAAATGTGGCTGTCAGATTCAAAGCTATAAACATGCACAGAGACAAGCAGAGTAAAATAAAAACTCTCTGTCTCTGTCCGTTTCTTTAATGCAGAGAGACCTTGTTTACAAAAACGTCCAATTGTAGCTGTGTGCAGTGGTGCTTTGCAGATATGTCCTATTCTCTTTTGAAAAATTATTTATTGACTGCAGCGACTCACAAATATGAAATGTTTACGATAAAACAGAGAACGTAACATTAAAGCAACAGCATAAAAAATGGATGCCGCTAAGAACATCAGGCAAAACTGACATATTTCATACCTATTTTAACAGGTGCAAATTAAAAATTTGATTTTAAGTCTATCGGGAAGTTTATTTCTAATAGGAAATAAAACAACAATCTCCCAAAAGGTAATAAACGTTTTAAAAGTAAACTCTTATTAATTTATATATTTTTTTTAAATTACATCTGAAAAGATCATTTTCAGCCTTCTCAATTATCAATTGAACAACTTTTTTTTTCAATTTATCAGTGGCCATGTGCTTTCACTGGTATTTTGATGATCATCTTTAGTGATTAGCTCCATATCATAATGTTGCGTGGCCTCCCTGCTCATTTGTCCATATCTTTAAGTAATGAATAAGGGAAACAGCAGTTTAATGTTAATCATCAAGGAGCCAAAGGACTAGGACTTTAGTATTCAAATTGACCAATCTATGAAATCCCCTCTAAAAAGGTTTATACCTGGTTATTTTAATCATTAAAATAGCACATAATCTAATTTGCTGTGGAAACCGTCTCAGTATTATTAAGGAAGCTGCCGTCTAATATGCTCCCTGTCTCAGTTTTTGGAGATACACCAGATCAGTGACAAAAGAGATGAATATTATTGCTTGATTTTGTGCCTTTCAAACGCCAGTCAATGGCTTGTAAAGCTGCATTTCCTGTAAATAATAATAATAATAATAATAATAATAATAACAAAAATCTGCTATCTGGTGAATGTTACTCAAACATTTTAGTAGATACAAAAAAGTATAATCTGCGAATAATAAGTTATGCAATAAATTATTCATAAATACGTTTTAGACTACATGGTTCCAGACATATTCTCACATTTGTAGCTCATGACAGCTTAACTAAGTGTCGTACCAAGATCAATAAAAAGATTAAAAAAATTAAACATGGTTATGACAGGATCCTAAACATTCATAACACTTTTAATTGTAAAAGTAACAGCAAAAAAGAAATGACAAAAAACAAATGTAATTGTTGTGATAAAGAAGATGTCCTGGTTTGTTGGTAAAAAGAAAAGTAGAAGCCTGGACATTGGCCGTGGAAGATTTTTTGCTAAATGATGTAGGGAAACTGAAAAAGACCGAAACAGCTCAAAAAAGCACATGCAGGGTCTACCTGAACCCTCCGGGGACAATGTCAATTTTTTTTGTAGATTATTAGAAAAACTGGCCTAGAATATTAAGTCCACTAAAACAAAAAACCTTCCCGACAACAACTCGATATAATAACTATTAATATCTGTTTCCACACTCTTAAGATTCCAAACAAATTGCAACACTTATCTAAAAAAACTAAGTTAATGCATGTTGTCTTGTGCACTTTCAAAAATATTGTTAATGAACCATGTCGGAAAACAGCATAAAAGCTACATGTGCGTCATGGTCACTTTGTGAAAGGAAATAAGTCAAGCAGACAAATGTTGAACCGCTGCCTGTGACAAGTACAGATTGGTTGACTTTTCCAAAGTCAAACAGGAAACTTAAGCAAAGATATGGCTTTCAAACCCTGATGAATTAATCGAAAAAAAAGGTAAAAACATTTGAGAAGAGTAAGAGAATAGAGGAAGTATTCAAAACAACAACGCTCCCTGATTTTATTATGCTTGGATGTATGTTAAAAAAGACTCCAAAGACAAAAAGTCAAAGTAAGGCAATGAAAACCTGAACAAGGCAGGGTACAAGGTTCAGCTGTTGTACAAACAGTGATCTCATTCCTTCAGCTGCATTTTGGCACAGTCCCAGATACAACAGGATGCTCTTATCACACCTATCCTCATTCCTCCTGAATGATGTTGGATTGAGCATCATAGAAACATATAAACATATACACACCTGGGAATACCTTCAGTTTTACGTACAAAGGTAGCATAATGTCCTTTTTTTGTCCAGTTTTAGTCATTTCACTTCCAATGGCTGCCCGCGTGAAATAGCTAAATTAAGACCGCTGCTGTGTTATGTCACAAGCCCGAAAGACTAGGCGTATGCTGTTGAGACATCAAGCTACTGAGATAAGAAAATGCACAATAATGGGTTAATTATGACATGAGACAATTTATTAACAAATGTGTATATCAGAAAGCCACTAACAACTGTGGGTTTTACAATAACATAGCAAAAATATCACAAGCATGTAATAAAACAGTTTTAACAAATCTCTTGTTATTGTTGAAATAATTCCTTCCTGTTGACATACACCAGTCTATTTGTTGTGGTTTTCATGCTTGATATGTTCTATTGTTGTATACACCCCAAGCTACCAGTTCAAGTGTAATTTTCCATAAATCTTTAAAGTGGGTCACTCTCAATTTTTTTGTATTTTCAAACAAAATATTTCTAAAAGATAGGCGGCAGCAACATCAGTGAAAATTTAACATCATTCGGGCCTAATTTGAGCATAGTTTATAAAAAATCTTTTTTAGTTTTATTTTAGCCTGTTTATGGTGTGGACGTCATAGTTTTGTACCCATTTTTGAAAGCACCATATGTTGAGTATTTGACAGGAAGAGCAACACGTTCTCTCTGTCAGAGTCAAAGAGAAAGGCTCTGAGCAGTACATAGTGTTTCTTTCAGGATGTCCCCTCTGTGTTACCTTTTTAGCCAGACATATTTCATTTCTTTTTTATCCACTTTGCACTCATTTTGTCATTACTTTCCCATTCCATCTCCTGCTTCCTTTGTGTTTTCTCATGGGCCCTGAGTTTGAGTCGTGAAATTCAACGAACCTTTGATCCGCTGATTACAAACATCTCAGCAGTCTTGGCCTGCACTAAATTACAGCTGTTAGGGATGACAAGTTATTAGACTCTGTCCAAGCGGTTTTTAAATGCGACTTTTCCTCTCGCACATTTTCCATTTCCGTATATTGATTTGATTTGTATATTAATTCTCCCCCCCCAAAAAACCCCCCAAAAAACCTACTCAGAACTGAACCGTTATGGAAAGGATGGAGTCAAAAATTAAAAGTAAAAGGATGGAAAAAAGTGAGTCTGAAAGACAGAAAATAATGGGATTTTATTGTTCCTTCCTCTTGCTGTCAGTTCTCAGTAATGCTAATCATTAGGATAATCTGACAAGAGTGACACACACACACACACACACACACACACACACACACACACACACACACACACACACACACACACACACACACACACACACACACACACACACACACACACACACACACACACACACACACACACTTACAGAGTTGATCAACCCCTCGCTCCCTCACGCTGCATTCCAGTGCCCACTGTCAATGAGAGGGAACCGCCACATTACATGGTTGTTTGTTCCTTTTGTACGCCAGCCCGCATTGCTATTAGACCTCAAGAGAATGTATATGCATGTGTGTAAATGAGTGTGTGTGTGTGTGTGTGTGTGTGTGTGTGCGTGAAAGGCTATTTGTTATAAGAAACAGTTTTCAGTTTCAGAGTGCAGATTTTTGTGAAAGTCCCCAGTTTTCTTTTTTTTCCACATAGCTTCAAAGGTCTGTTTGAGGTTTAAGACTTGCTTTTGGGATTATGGTGAGCATTAACCTAATGCTAAGGTTATAGAAGAGTTTGTGGTTACGCACTTAGTCATGACACTTATGGTTCGGTTTAGGGGGTCAGCGGATGCATCATGTCAGGAAATGCTGCTGCAAATAAAAGACTCTTATAACATGTGCGTCTGGCTTAAAGAACTGTCAAACTGAAACCAGACACAAACATTTATGGTTAAACTGAGTTGAATTCTAAGTTTGCCGAAGATTTTACTTATACCACATTTTCCATTGTCAGGCACAGCAGCTGCTATAAGACAAAATTCAAAGATATCACAGTCATAATGCATTTTGTAATAATATTTTAATTTTTTGAATAGGTCTCTAAATTAAATACACCAACTTTTTAAGATCAGAATTGTCTGACCTTAAATAAACCTTAAATTTTAGACTAATATATTATTTTCTGTGAACAATTTGCTGTATATAATAAGGACCATTTCTCTGAAATGTGAACCTTTTATAGCCACTTCCTGTTATGGTTGTCAAACCTCTTTTGGATAATGTCTCATATTACTGTGTTTTACCTTTTTCGTTTATTCTCTTGATATTTTCAGCTATCAGATACGTAGGCTGCTTTCATCAAATACTTGGCTCCACTTGTCTCCATCTGTACAACTACAAGTTACCTGTCCCCCCCGGAAGCCAAACATCTCTGGCTAAGGGCAGGACTGAGGCTTCAAGGAACCTGGTTTCAAGTTTGTTACAATTATTCCATCCATCCATCCATCCATCCATCCATCCATCCATCCATCCATCCATCCATCCATCCATCCATCCATCCATCCATCCATCCATCCATCCATCCATCCATCCATCCATCCATCCATCCATCCATCCATCCATCCATCCATCCATCCATCCACCCATTCATTCATTCATTCTCCAACCCGCTTATCCTTGAGCGGTTTGGACAGTTTCTACTGGCGCCTATCTCCAGCTAACAATGGCTGAGATACACGGGTATACCCTGGACAGGTCTATAGGAATATTATTATAATAATAATAATAATTATTATTATTTGTATTATTATTATTCTTAGTTATTTTTAACAAAAGTTTCATTTACGTAATGCGTTCTCTTAATGCTCTTTCCTGATAGCAAACTTTTTCATTTGGTGTGCAACCTTTAAATCCTACCAATTGGAAACTTGTCCCAGACAGATGCAATGCCACAGAAGCTATTTGGTAAATTCGGAATAGGCATAAAAATGTTAGGATGACTCCAAGAACTTTAGAATGGCTGTAGCACCCAAAGACTATTAACACAATGTCCGTCAAATGAAAGGCCGCATTCATTTGATTCAGCGTTAAATCTTAAGATCCTCTTCTCGACCGAGTAAACAGGGAAAACAAATTTCTCAAGTCTCCACAGGGTAAAATCATTCTCATTCTCAGTGCAAGCTAAAGAGGCCACACAGTCTTGGGCTTAAGTGGGATGCTGTACTGTTAAATAAGGGGTTGTGTGTGTGTATGTGTGTGTATTCGTGTGGAACTGTGAGTCCTCAGAGGAAAGAGGGATCTTAGTTTAGAATAGGTAACAGTGGAATGTAATTGAGCTGAAAATTGAAAAGGAGAGCCATGGCAAAGCCAAGCCAGCGTGTATGCATGTGTGTTTATATATCACCATGTGTTGTGTGGGTACAAGCTCAGGAATGTGTGCTTCTGAGTGTAGCACCTGTGCTTGTTTGTGTTCTAAAACCAAAGTGGGATGTCAGCGTAATCCTTGCAGAGCCGGACCCCCAAGGATAGCGAAATTTACTGCAGAGTGGGTGAGCTGCGCAGATGTGTATATGTGAGTGAAAACCCTAATACCCATAAAAGAGACACATACTTGTACCTACAGGCCCATGCCAGCTACCTTAGATTTTGAAGTAGAGAGAAGATGAGTGCATGCTGAGTTTTTCCTAAAAAACATTCACTTGGAAAATGGGAAAGATCTTTGTCAGATCCACTGAGCAATACTACTAATGAGTTACTTTGAATACAACATAAAAAAGTAGCCATGGAAACTATGATACAAAGCATCATGAATTATTTAGTTTTCTATTAAGTGCACGTGAGTAATCTGGTTTCATTGTGATAGAAATAAATCATGGAATCAAGTGGGAATAGAAACAAAACTACTGAAAAAACCTGAACAGAAATTGTGAAGGAATGAGATAATTTGAGTTCTTAATGGTATCTTGTTTTATGAAGTACACGTCATTAATTTAAATGGTGTCATTGGAATAACCCTGACCTTTTGCTCCCTCCATGGATTAATAATAAAATTCAAAGGAAACTTAAATTCAAAGGACAGGGCCACTCCAAATGTGTAACATTGCTTAAAATCTGAGTAAACCTGTTAAAATTAAAAGATTAGTTTTAACATAAACCTAAGTCCGCTAGGGGGTTTTAGTGGTTTTGGGCTTACCTATAGATGGGGATATGCAACATTAGGTTTTATTAAGATTTTTATATTTTAATATTGTCAAAAAGTGCATCATCTGTTCTCTAAAAAGGGATGGCAGCCCTTCTTTCCACGGCTTTGAAGGTGTGTTAAAGCAATGGTGCAAAATAACCAGCTCACAATACATTTGCGAAACCGGCATACCTGCGTGAAAACCCGCAAAGGTTCAAAGTACTTTAAACCTGTGCCTTTGCTGAGACCAAACAAGTTACAAACAAAGCCAGCAACTAACTACAAAAATACACACTAAGGTTAAAGCAGGTTGGATTATTTTAGTTTCACTCTGCCAGGTTTCACATTTTTGGTTGTGCTGAATGGGTTTGTTTGACAACCCCATCAGGAGGTCCATTCATCAAAAACTAAGAAAAAATACAAAAAGAAATAGCTTTTCCCTCCAGTTTTTATCTTTTCTTCTCCCGGTCCTTCACTGATTTAACCATTCAACTTCGATCAGGTCTGCAAGTCTCTCCATTTTGGAAGTTTATTTGTATCTGTGCAGGTTGTTGCCCTTTAGGTGTGGGTGCGTGTGTGGTCTGCAGACAGTGGCAGTGAGAGCTTCATCCATCAACATGTCCGTCTGACAGACAGCTCTCTACAGAGAGGTCACCACTCACATGCTGGCATCCATGAGTATGTGTGTGGTCAGTTATAAACAAACCTCTTTCGGATGATGACTTTAGTTGGAGTATGACTAAAAAGTCTTCAATGCGTTGGTATCTACTGTTTTTCATTTCTAAACCTCAGATTGTCTATTTGGCACAATTTCACTGTTTACTACTCTAATGTTTTGCTATAAAGAAATGTTGTTTTGCCTACAAACCTTAACAAACATTTGAATGAAAATACGGAGAAAACACCAACCAAGATATTTATGTTTTATTTCGCCAATATCTTGAAAAAAACTCTAAAGAGAGTTTCCATGTTCATCACACCATTGACGATGCTGTTATGAGAAAACATGTGTATTAGGAACAAGAACAAAGTCCGCTGTCACTCACTTGCCAGCAGGATCAAAATTGTTCCCAAACACACAACAGGGTGCTTCTCCTTGGCAACACCAAAAGGGAAACAAAGAAACAATGAATTGACCCCTTCAATTTGTTGAGACCTGTTTGTGCATTTTCTCCTCCTAAAAACAGCTTGGTTGTGGGAACACAACCAAGCCACTTGTCATCAGATAATACACTCAAAGTTAAGAGAAACAGGGAAATACATCTCTAGCTGTCTAACAAATACCTTCTCTAATAAAATATCAAGGACTATGATACAACACACTGGATCCACAAAACTGTGAAGAGGCAAGAATTGTTCATTGACTGATGGTTTCAGGAAGCAAAACCTTTATTGCAAAAATCTGTCATCAGTAGTTTGTTTATCCTTCAAACAAAGTGTCTAGAAGCTTTTATTCATTAATCCAGGATTCCCAGTTACCCTTGGATTTAAAAGCAAAGTACAACTGTGATGATTTGTAATCCACAAAAAAATTGCTTGTCTTCTGTCGTTCAAACTTTAATTTATCTTTTAATGTCATTTCAACTTAGTGCGGGCAAGGGCCCAGAATCCTCTGAAGATTAAATTGTATTTTGGTTATGTTATTCAATAACATCTGAAAGGGTCATGCACCTTTTATACACAATTATCAGCGGGCACTAATGAAACTAGTGCCGGCTGTGCTAAAAGAGATTCAAAGTAGCTTAATTACCTGCATAAACTGGTTGGTAAAACCACTTCTAACGTGTCCGCTGATTACTATGTTATTAGTGGAGCGCATTGACAAGTAAAATCCTAGCCATTGACTTTGCTTTGCCTTTTTGCAACATCCCTTTCAGCTCACATTGAACTCAGAACACATTTGAACTCCTGTCTAATCTTCTTCAGTCTTCTTTTAGCTGAAATAAATGTTAAGCATCCTGACTAACTGGAGAAGAAACTCCCGCAAACTTTTAGTTGGACCTATCTAAAATATTTATATGAATGACTCCTTTGTCTGCTTGATTCCATTCAGTGAGCTATTTTCATGGCTTTTAACATTTTAACACTCAGTTTCCCCGTGTGTTTAATTCTTTCCCACCCATTTTCTCTCAGAGTCAGCCCTTTCAGTCCAAGCAACATTCCAAGCAAGCTTGGCTGCATTGTTCCAAATGACATCACAGACGTGAAGCCATGACAGGCCGGACAGGAGGAATGTGGCTCAAGAGGGGTATACGAACCATTTAGGATTGAAAAAAAGAAGAAAAAAGAAGAAATAAAAGTATGTTGTTGATGGAGAGACTTGGCCAGAGGGAATGAGAATATTAAAGAAGAAACAGAGCGGAGAAAGAATTCCATTCAGACTTTTTACAAGTCTTTCCAAGCAACACACACACATTGTCACCTACCACCCCTACAGCCCTCCTCCCCATCAGCGCTCTCCCCTGCGGCCTCTCTCTCATCCCTCCGTCTTTGCCCTCCTTCCCTGTTTGTAGTCCTTTCATTAATCTCCTTTAGAAGCATCAGACAACGCTACCTCCTCGCAAACACACAAATCCCAAGGGAGAACATTTTCTGTTCGCACAAGCAGCCGTTAGCACAAGGTCCAAACAGTTGCAGGCTTTTTGGAGAGCAACTTTCTACAACAAAGGCCATGCTAAGCTCTTGCATATATTTATAAGCTTACTTAGTGCATACATGGAGAGGATTACAAGACTAAAAAAAAACCGATGTAAATTGCTTCAATAATTAAGGTATAGCGGGGTAGAACCCTTGTGGTAACTTGTGGTTACTCTTAAGCTTTGCACTAAAAACAAAAGTCCAATGTGAGTTTCATTCAAAATAACTTTTCTTTTATAAGAATAATCTGCTTTTGGTCACAAATTATAGTAGAACAAATCTCACATTTTTTGTAATTAACTCCATACCTTTTTTTAAGTTAGGCGGTTTCATATGATGTGGAGTGATAGTGGACCTACAATCTAGCAAGCAGTAAGAGAAAAAAGATGTGTTTAAATACTGGTAGACTGAATACTGGAGCAATGGAGAGATACTTATGAAAATCAGGATGCAGCAACAGCAGTGGTGAGGCAAGAGCAGAAGGTAGAGTGAAGGAGATCTCATTGAGGCAGAAAAGTAAAAAGGAGTAAACACAAGATGGGGATACAAATCTAATTGAAATAAGGAGTGGCTAATTATGGGCTATAAATAAGAAATATGATCAAACCAAAATAACTATAATCACTGGCCTGAACTTAAAGTAAAACAAAAACAAGACTTGCTTTAATCAAAACAAAGAATAAACTAACAACTTGTACTCATTATTTTTACGTATTCTTTTTATTCATTCATTCACCCATTCTCCTTGCTGCACTTGAGCGGTGACTCTAGACTTAGATTTTTTTTTAGTCAGATTTATTTTGATTGTGGCCTACTAATTTAACTAGTAAACATGCTCTTAAGTTTTAAAAGGCTCCAAGTAGCCTCCATCCATTGTAAGTTTACATCAACTCTCATAATCAACTGTGTATAGTTTATTTGTTAACTGCAATAGTTCCACAATAATTTGACTCTTTCAATCAAATAAAGAATATTGAGCTTATGTTGTGATTATGTTTGAACATCCACAAATATATCTTATGTAGGAAACAAGATTAATCACAGCAGATTGCAATTTCTCACATTTGATCTAAATGCTATCCAATTTCTTGGTTCTCTTATAATACTTCTCTATTTCACCTGCTGCAATTTTTTTTATACAAGTGGATTTAAACGATCCTTCTTCCCACAATCATAAAATAACCACTTTGTTTTATGATTCCTACAAAAAGCAAGAAACATAGACCATTTCTAAATACCGCCATCTTTAAAATTACACAATGCATTGTGGGCAAGCACAGAAGACTTATGGGATCTCCACACACACATATATATATATATATATATATACAAGTTCAACTGCAGATCCCTGTCACAGGTCCATATGTGGGGGACTTCTTTCTTCAGACTGCCTCCCCATGGAGCAGATAGTACTCAGAAGAAATATGTGTCCAACATGGAAGACATGATTGAAAAGGGAACAGTTTTCTTCCAGTCTGTGTTTCAACCAGAGTTACTGGAACCGATGAAGGAATACAGCATCCTGAGAAAAAGGACACCTGACTTTTTTTGTTGTTGACGTTCCAAAGTTTTTGTATTGTACATAATAAATGTCCAGTAAGAATACTGCAGTCTGCAAGTAGTTTTTTTTAAATTATTATACCAATCAACTTTGTTTGTATAGAACATTTAAATCAGACACATAACAAGATAAAATACACTAAAATAGTAGAAGAGAAACAAGTGATGCTGATGGTGCATAAAATACACTAAAATAATATAGCACACTCAGCTAAAACACCAAAAATATATATGAACTGGTGGAACTGCAGCTCTGGCACGGGATCTTTGATTATCCAAATAAAATATCACAATCACAATGCAGATTCAGATTAACACAACAGCTTCTAAAAAGTATACAGTGGTTTGTTTCCACTGTGCTCCCGTGAACACAATTTATAAGAATATTTCGACAGAAACATGCATTTAAACTCATTTGTATTTTAATCGGCAATCATTGCTACATAAGTTCACAGCACATCGATTGGATCCACCCAGTGTTGAAAATCCCGTTTGTGGTGTGGAGATCATATTTGGTTGAACCTTTTCAATCCCAGAATCTTTCAGAGCTTACCCACAATGCTTTGCGCGATTTCCAAGATGGCGGTATTTGCGCAATGGTCTATATTGTATGCCAGAAAGATAATTAAATTCCAAAGGCATAGGCTTTTTTGATTTGAAGTATACATCACTCACTCAGCTTCACTTACACAGTTAGGGTAGTTGTTTTTAAAGACACTGTTACAGAGGCAAATAAACCTTCACTAAAGCTCTGGACTATGTCAGGACTTGAGTGTAAATCATAGAAAATCTAATAAATACTTAATCAAGGAGAAGTGCAATGTGCATGGTTGGCATCCGAGACTCACTTGTATTCATTTATATACTGCCTTCATCACAAACAACAGTGTTTGAAAGCACTTCATGTTATTAAAAGAGAAGGATGGCGTATGAAAGTAAAGTTTTGCCACATTAATAAAACACAGTTAACATTAAAAGCCAACAAAATGAAGTGATGTAAGCAGTTTTCAAAGATAAATAGTTCCTTAATTTTTTTAAAAGCTTTTTTTTTTTTTTTTTATCAGCGATTTCCTTACTTCACTTTCATGAGGAGTCATTTAAAAACACCTGCTGCGTTCAGGGGGGGGAGAGCTGCAGAATAGGGTGGTTTTCTACAAAGATCACAAGCAGGAGACCAGAAAAATTGGATAGACGTAGGATATAGAAACGTCTACAATGGCCAACTCTGTATGAAATGTATTCCTGTGACGACAAAATCACACATAGCAGATTGATTTCTCTTGGATTTTCAGCAGAGCCACATCAAGGAAAAGTCCGACAATGTGACGGAAATAAAAAAGGCGAAACTTGCCAACAAAAAAAAAAAAAAAAA
>JAVLVB010000002.1:2779801-2820593 GCA_032876305.1 Orestias chungarensis
TTTTAATACAGCATTGTCATATTTAAATTTTTGTACCACATATTGAGCATAAGAATTATTGCGGAACTGTTTTATTCTTAGATATTTATTGCTTGTTAATGTATACACTCTTAAAGTAATATATAACATTAGGGCTTTTTATATGGGGAGGAAAAATGTATACTAAAATACAAAAAAAAGAAGATTATTGGATTCTATAGGTAGAAAGGCATGTTGAAACTGAATATTCCCAAAGTGTTGCTTCCAATTGCAAGAAGTACAAGAATTACTAGCTATAAGTACAGTAACAAGTATACTACTTAGTATGCTATTTTATTTATTGAAACAAGTTTCATTTACAGTGTACCTGAATTGATTGTATAATTACACAATTTGGCCCTTTTTCCACTTGTTATTGCGCAATGCCAGTCTGCTGGCTAAACAATGGGTCTTAGACATTTTTCTGTTTTTTAAAAAGAACATTTACAAAAAAATAAAATAATAATCTTTTACAATCAGACAAAAACATTGGCAATCATGGATAAGAAACTAAAGAAGGGTCGCTTTAAAGTAAATCTGTGGGACTGTAGACTCTACAAAAGTGGTTGACAAGATTTTGTTGTTTTATCAACTAATAATCTTTTTGTGTGTGTCTCCCAAAAGGAAACTTCTATCCCATTAAGTGTGTTTCTGTTTCAATGTTGTTCATGGTTACATATCAAAACAGTTATAATTGAAACCTAAAAACTCAAGTCAATATGACAATAATTTATATTTGTACATTTCATATTCAATTTTTTTTGTCAATACGCCAAAGCTGTTTTTCAACATAAAGGCTGAACCTTGCATGGTGATAATCCACACTGCTTACAACATAAAACACAAGAGAGGATGAGGTGGACAGACAGCACTCTGACAGTATGAAGACCTTGTCTTGTTTTTCTTTTAGTTTATGGCTTGAAATATTAAATATTTGGTTTACAATAACGTTAAGTGGCATAGTCCTGAGTTATGGTGCCATGGAGGCTTCTCTGTTTGTTTTCTTGTTTATGGTTTTGAAATTTCAATCCCATGCTCTAGCCTAATAAGGCTAAGTGGTCTGGGTGAATGAATTATGGTCTGAGCATGAACCTTTTTTTTTTTTTTGTCCAAATGGAACACGCTCAAGTGCAGTTATACTGATGTTCTATCAGAGGTCGTTTCTGAAATGGACTGCCTGAATGTGTCTTCTGACACAAGGCTTTGCAGCAAAAAAAAAAAGGGAACAATAAAATAAAAATAAAAAACGTCTGGTTTAAACGAAAACTTGTAGCCAATTTAATGTACTGAGGAAACATAGTGTCACGCTTTTGGCTTCCGGTGTAACGGAGGCGTGTGGGTAAGTGAAAATACACGACAAGAAAGTAGGGTCTCTTGCATGAACATTACTTCTTCCAGCAACAGATGAGTTACAATGGCAACTGAGTCGTTGTAACATAAGGACTGTGTGGCTTCTGGCCTCTAGCTCTGGCACACACAGCATTTAGCTATGTCCGGGCAGTGAGCGGTGAGAGCCATAACCAACAACAGAACATGAACACAATCTCGCGATACTAGCCTAGTCTCTACAGCTGTGTTACATTTACTGGTCTAACTTAAGCTCGGAAAACTCAACTAAAAACACAAAACCAAGCTTAAGGTCTAATAAAGTTTAACCTTCTTTACAATAGCATAACAGTACATTTAATGCAGTACTGACCAGCTAGGATAAACACAAGCATCGCCTCACCAGTTATTAGGAAACACAAAAATAGATGATCAAAACTGCTAATCTTTTGTTATATATATATCTTTTAAAATCCTTACAATATTGCTTGTCAAAACTGCTTACATCGTGCCGTTTTTTGGTGTTATGGGTCTGAAAAGGGTCGTTAAAGCTTTCTTGGTGCTTACCTGATAAGTTAAGAATTTTCTTTTTAGTTGAGGGCTATTCTCCTCAAGTGCCATCTCAGTCGAAGTTTGTGGGGCCCCTTTGAGCCCTTTTGGTTCAATTCCGAGGAATTTTCTGCACATGTTTACTCCAGCAAGTCAACCCAAGCTGTTCAAGAAGGCATATGCAAACCTGACGTTTCACAGATGTTCACAAACATACATATGTATACAAGGAGTGCGAGCATTATATCATTGAAACAACAACAATTTTAAGTGCCTAATTTAACAAACAGCTTGCTTTTTATACTGTGAAGTGCAGTGCTTTAACATTTGCCGTACAACAACAGAATGCAGTAACTGGTATCTATCCTAGTGAACCTCATGATGAAATGTCAGTTCACAGCAGGTCTATCCTGCAGTTTGAGGAGAAGCTGTACCATGAGGAAAACATGCAACTCTGTGAAGAACAGCATGCACAGAATAAATCTAAGCCCTCTGACAGTGAGGTCATTATGAATCATGGCCACAACACAATAAAACATGCAAACAGTGCAAACTCCGGCATCATTATGCAAATACAAATTACAGGTTGCATTTCTTTGTAAACACATTGCCTTTGGAGCATTTTATTTTTAATTCCTGTATAAGTGCATAATATACAGATTTCAATAAGACATAATCAGTACAGGGTGTAAGAGCTTGCATATCTTAGCTGTTTCTAGGACTCTTGTGGATTGAAACGTCTGATGATTCTCCATGTATCTTTTGGAGCCACTTAAAGTAACACCAAGTAACACTTCAACCTTCATAAAATATTTTCATAACTTTTGTGATTATACGTTGAGTTACCGCTCGTTGAATGACACCCAAGGGGGGTCCTTATTGCTTTAAGCAACGTGGAGGAGGATGGCAGGAACCCTGCCACACAGCCAGACGTCAGCTAAATGTTTATTTTCAACATCATGATATGTCATTGTTTCGCCACAATTAGATTCATTACCTTGTCGCTATTCATCCTTCACACAGCCACTGGGAAGAGAAATGTAATTCAATTCCAACTGCAGTCGACTGGAAGATCAGGATTTTACGAAGTTATGCGCTGGTCCTCATGGTAAATGCAGTCTTATTTTGAGGCAAAACACTACCGCTTTTGTCCACACTGGCCGCCAAAATTGATCAAAAATTACAGAAAATGACAAAAATTGAACTCTATAGTGTTGCTTTAAAGACTGTATAGTTGGCATCACCGATCGTGTCTTAAAGGGTTTTCATTGAGCTCTTGGTATTTAAATGATGATTATGTCTCCCAAATACCTTTCCAGTATTGTTCAGCCTCCAGCCTTTGGGGTGTGCAATTTAACTTGTTTGGTGTCTGTTTATTATCTTGACTTTCTTGACCTTTCTTCTTCTACTGTAGCTAACCAGTCCAACACCAAGTCTTTGCAAAGCAGCTTTTTTACAATGCATGGATTTCTCCGTGTGCGGTTCAAGTCTTGTGCGGGGATTATATTAGGGGAAATAATGTATGTGTGATAATTAATGGGATTAAGAGATTAGACTGCAGATTATGTTTTAGCTCTCTAAGACCATGCAGTAGGAAATAGTGACACAAGGAAAATAGGGAAATGAAAAAGGATCACTAATAAAATGAAACCCACTTATAGAATACAAGAAAAACCCTTTGCTGGCTGTGACCATCATATCGGCACTGAAAGATGCAAGACTGTTAACTCAGGCCACATTTGTGTTTTCCTTGATCAGAACAGACCTAAGAGGCAACATTTTTCTACTTTCCGACTTTCATCTGAAGGAGAAGAAAATCTTGAGGGAGGGTGTGTTTAACATCTGAAAACTATTTTTCTTAGAAGAGAAAAAGGGGGTAGAAAAAAACTATTATATTTCTCAAAGGATATTTTGTATATTGAATCAGTTCAATAATACATGCCAGTTTATTTAAACATGCGATAATAAAGGCTTGTGTTTTGTTTTCCCTGACCTCCCATCCACTGTTATGCACAATGATGGACAACCTTGAGATAACAGTCTCACTGACTCACGCTAATCAGCTTTAAATAAAATAATAATAATACAGACAGGTTTCACATCTGGTGGAAACCCCGGGGGACCATTCTCCACTTTGATTGAAGTGTGGCCCAGATAATTCTTTTGAGTTAGACCCGAGACAGTTCTTCCACAGAGGACCTGTATTTGATACAGTTCACACTTCACCAAGGACGCACAGTGGAATATGCAAGGGTGGCTTGAAAAAATATATATAATATGACCAATTATGAGTCCAAAAGTCCCTGAGAGACCAAACAAGAGACAGACAGCCTCAGTTCTTCTATGTGTACCGTCTAACCACTTTCAGTGGTTTCGTGTCCACATGCACCGCCATTAAATTAAACTAATCTGTTTTTAATCCTCTGTGCTGTGTACTCCACATAACATACTGCGGGATTTGTCGTCCGGTATTTTACTTATGCAAAGTATTCAGTATTTCCACAATTCTGTTTGTGTGTGTGTCTTTTACAGAAGTGCTGTATTTCACTACGGTGGAAGTAATTACACAACAGCGTCTTAAGTCTGTCCTGGATGTGGAATACATTGTGGTTTATGGCTTCATTTCCCATGCAGCTAAACACTACCTGCTACTATTAACAACCTTTAAGGTTGAGTATGCATCAATCTTGAAGCCACACAGAAACAGACCAGACAAAGCCAAGGACAGACCTGACCAAGACCACAGGTCAGCAAATCACTTGTCATAACAAGGCAGGCTCCTGTCTCGGTTCATCCTAGATATTTGTAGCCAGTGTGTGTTTTCTGTTTCAGTCTCAGAAAATTATGGGTTAGGTCTGTTAAAAAAAAAAAAAAAAAGAACATGCCAGAAGCTGATATTCTTTTTTAAATAATTTAAACTTTTGCTCAGGGTTTAAACGATATATTCATTTTCTAATTTTTTTTTATAGATTAACAGTAATTACAAAGTTTTAGCATTGGTGCTGGGAACACCTACTGGTATGTGTGCTACTTTTTGATTCCATGCTTTTAAAAAAACCTCTACACAGTCAACTTTAGTGCTTCTCCATGTCTACAAAGTCTTCATGTTGAAAGAATGAAAAATTTTCTATTTCTATTTTGTTTTTCCATGTGGCAACTTCAGCCAAACATACTATATCTGGGAGCACCTGAACCTAAATACCTGTGTGGCAACATCGTAGGAACAAATAAATGGACATCAATGAAAAAGTCCACAAAAGGATAAAAGTAACATATTTTAAGTGTGTGTGTTCAATAGCCAGTATGGTGAGCCACAGACTTGCCCCCGAGGAAAAGAGGCAGACATATTTTATAAGTTAACCATATAATAAAATGTGGCCCAGAAAAGAATAAGAAGCTTCATGCACATCTATTTTAAAAAGACTGTTAAATTGTTTTAGATTAGACAAAAAAATTGTCTTTTGAAAAGCTGCTGCTAGATTTGAATACCTTGATGCATGGATTTTACAGTGTACCTGAATTGATGACAACTTCCCAAAAAAGCTTGTTGAATATGCAGAATAAGATAAGTGTCTCAGTCTACCAAGGGTCATGTTAAAAATATTCTCAATGCTTTTAGGATGCTTTCACACCTGTATGTAGTGCTGTGAGTACAACACAAGGTCTGACTGGAATGATATAGAAATGTAATATAAATGGAGTATACTGTAAATATAAAGAAAATACATTAGCTTAAAATAGGGGCATGTATATACTCCATCGTAAGTTCTATCTAAAGTTGTGTTGAATGTTAAATTGAAGTTTTTATAAACTAATTACATTACTTTGACAATTCTTGTAGATAAAATCATTTTATTTGTTTTCTATGTGGTGTCTACTTGCCAACACTAATTCTTGGATAAAGACAAAGCATGGTTTTCAGAAAACTGTCTGTTCCCAGCTTTAATGCCTTTATTTCAGAACAGGGAAAATAAAACATAAAAAAGTGCTCTCATTCAAAACATAAGAAAATGTTTTGGCTAGACATAACAAAGGCTCCGCTGCAAAGCATTGTGCATGGCAACTAAAAAGGAAGGAGTGCATTAGGAGAGCAGAAATCAGTAATGATTCACTTTGAAATTCATTCTTTGTGGCATTAATAATAATACACTTGTTCCTCATTATAAACACATTAGTGTTCTTCTGGCAGGTTGAGCGGCTGGTCTTGCGCTACTCTTTATTATGCTGAAATGCTACTAAAAGGGTAGAGCCTCTTGTTCTCAGGCCCATTTAAATATTGTATATTTAAGTAGAGATGATGAACGTTTGTTTCAAAGGTTACAGCAGAATTTAAATTACATTAAAAAAAAACTTGAATATGCAAAAGTATAACTAACCCTGCTGGATCACATAAGCAAGGATGGGAAACATAAAAAATTAAAAAGACATGGTTAGTCTCCCGAGAGTAATGACAGGGATCTCTGGAAGTACTGTAATGTTATGTAATTTGGATCAGTTTTTTTCGTTATACTCTTGATCATCATGCCACGTGGCCTTCTTTCTATACAAACAGTACCAATAACACTCAGTCGCTCCTGCACCATAGCAGAAGCTAAAGTAAGGTAAAGTAAAGTAAAGTAAAGTAAAGTAAAGTAAAGCAAAACTTTAAGTTTATCGTTGATGTGTCCAACACAGCTGTAAATCAGAGCTGTTT
The DNA here is from genome assembly GCA_032876305.1 of Orestias chungarensis. Lineage (NCBI taxonomy): Eukaryota > Metazoa > Chordata > Actinopteri > Cyprinodontiformes > Cyprinodontidae > Orestias > Orestias chungarensis. The sequence continues at coordinate 2,786,388 of JAVLVB010000002.1, forward strand.
CAGATGATACACTAGTACAAAATATAAAGTAAAAAAGATTAGATTTTAGGTTGTTGCATTATTTAGAAATGGATGAACATAAGTTTAAAGTAGTTCTAAGAGAAAAAGTAAAATGAATGCAGTATCTGGTCTTGGAGCTTCATATGTCGGGGAATGTAGAAGTTACTATCAGCTACGTTGATTGACATATTTTTTACAAAGATGAGCAAATGCATACAAAGAAAAACATTTACTGTTGTGATTAGCTGAAAAAAAAGTAATTCTAAAATAATAAAAAAAAAACAACAACATATAAGTTCAAGAATAGAGCTCATTATTTTCTGGCAGGGCGAGCTGAGACGTGGCAAAACATGATAAATATGTTAGTGACTTTGACACAAATCTAAACAACTATAATTTTTGACCACAAAAAAATTCTTATATATTACTATAAAGTATATTACTGAAATGTTTTTTTTTATATTCATGAGTAGGGTGTAGTACGACATATGAAGACTTAAAAAAATCTTCTGGGTTAAAATTTTCTAGTATTTTTTGAAACGTTTTGTACATTAGTATATTAGTAATGCAAACAGAAATTTCCTAAGTTGTTTACCACAACAAAACAAGTGAAAAATTGTTTGTCTAAATTTACGTATTTGTGTATCCAAGGAAAGTAAATGGTGGTAGCTCGTTGTGGATGGAATGTTACACAGCTAACAGTTTTGTGGTGCAGCACAAAAACACGACTAATGCCACTCAAGTACGACATTTTGCATTCTATCTCCAGATGCAAACATTGCACTGGAATGCACATAGATCAGTTTAGACAATATAACAAAGACTTCAACAAGCAAGTGAAAAAGAGAAAAAGAGAATATCAGTAAGCTGCAATTGTTTCTTTCTTTGCTTCTTTTTTCTTTTTTTTTGCTCAGACCTGCTGTTGATTGTGCGGTCATTTTGAAGGGCAATTTCATCTGGCTGACGGAAATGTGTGTGAGGGAAGTGTGTATTTTTCCAGCATCAGGGGGTCAGTCACCTAGAGTGTTAGGGAATTTTCTATCAAAATATTCCTGTGTAATTGAAGAACTCTGGGTATAGAGCTGATTGTGTGCGTGTCAGTGTGTTCACCCATAGACATTCACATTATCAAATTATTTAGTAAGCTATAGTCTTTAGATGGATCGTGTGTGTGCGTCGACGCATGCAAATCTCGGCTCGGAATTGGGCCAAAGTGAATAGGAGCCTTGATAGGGCATTAAATGCCTTCTTGGATCTGACAGGACATGTGAAGGCACAAAGGTATGCCAGTGCTTACAAAAAGAGAAGGAGCCAGTCTGTCAAAGTCCCATTACACTATTAGCATGTGTGTTTAGATACTTTCCTATGCTTTCCTTTAACAGTCAATAGATGTTTCATTATGTAAAAAGAAAAAAAGTGTGCTTTATATACTACAATCTTGATATTCTATTCACCTGAAATGGACATAAAACCATTAATTAATATTGGTAAAAACAAAAAAAGTTGGTTTTAGGTTTTATGTTGACAGTGGAGCAATCAATAACTTTTCTGGAAAGGAAGATTAAGTTGTCCTTTTATTTATTTATTTAATTTTTGTTGTCAAGTGAAATGTCCAAAGGTGAGATAATTAAAACTCATTAAAATAACATAACATCTCAAAAAAAGACTATGCCAGGGTAATCTTAGCCTGTTTGTGCCCTTTACAAATCAGTACTTAACTTCATGCTCATCTTACCAATCATCTTATTATAATAAACTTGCATAGGAAAAATGTCCATTATTATAACAGCGCAACTTCATTTGAAAAGGATTATATATTAGGTATGATGATAGATGTTCATGGAATATTTGTCACACTCTTCATAATCTCATTATAATATAAAAGTTAATTGTTTTGATAGGCCATGTGTATGCATTAAAAGCAATAAATGTGTTCAGAATTTTATTGAACTTTTGTTTTTTTGGATCAGCAAGCAACTCAAATTGACAGATTCAACAAACGGTTTCTCAGCAACTGGAAACCTTGTGAAAAATTCTATAGCCCCCTGGCACACTTTTATACTTCAAAGTAGACGCCAGGACCTTGTCTTCCACAAAAGTCTTCTTAAACTCTTCACATTTTGACACATTAAAAAAACAATGTGAGTAAACACTAATTATCTGTTGTACCATGAAAAAGCAAGTGGTTACTTTTTGCAGTTAAAATGGAACAACTGTGTCTTGTGTATGATCTCATATACCCAGTTCTTCTCAAGATCATACCTGCTACTATTGATCTAGTCCATTTTACATTTTGCTCTACAATTGATAATGTGTGTATATCTTAATCCAGTCCCTATCATCCCTCTCTATCCTAAACATTTCTCATCTATGCCTCCTCATGAGTATCATCTTTTGTTGCAGGTGGACCCTTGGGATCCTGAATGGGCTCGGTAAAACTAAACAAAAAAGGAAGCCATTTATTCCCAAAAAATAAACCCCAACACTGACTCTTCTCTTCTCAAGCCTTCCAACAAACTCACCAGATGACCAATCCTGGGTTAAATTTCATCCATCCTGTCACCCCCTTCTTGAAATAAACCATAAATCCCACATGTATGTTCACATTCTTGCTAGTTAAAACTATATTAGACATCCATTACTCAAGCCAGCAAATTTCAAGAAAATTATTTGAGAAAAACAGTTTCCACCATCATGATCTCTGTTTTAGTACTATAAATGAACACCTGATATGTCTCCATGGAGCAGGCCCTTTCCATTGGGATATTACCAGCTTCACTTCCATGGAGTTTATTTACCAAAAAAAATAATAGATCATATTGAAGATAGGCAACATTAAGCCTCCATCCTTCAATAACAACCTCCACAATGAAGAAGGTTTTCGTTAGTGCGACTTAGTAGCCATCAGGTCTGGCACATTCAGCGATTAAAAAAAGCTAAATATATATATTATTTTTTTACAATTCAGTAAGAAGAAAGTTGGCCATTTCAATAAGTGACTAACTACCATTCTGGATTGTTATTTTGGAGTAAAAACTCTTTTCCATGATGAGCCAATAGTAATAGTTGGAATAAGTGTACTTTAAAGTTAATCTAATTCAAATGATAACAACTGAATCTCAGCAACAGTTATAAACCAAATACAGATACGAGATACACATTGGGTGCTTCAACAGATTCGAGTAACAAAGCACAAACATTCTCTTGTGGCTGACTGTTGTTAAGACAGTTCATCTGTATATTTATACATAAATACGAAAGTGGTTTTCAGAATTGCTATTCTAAGGTTGGATTCGTGATCTTGCATCACTTGAGAGAACCAAAGGCTAAACAAAGAAGGATACATCTATGCAGTGAAACACAGAAAACGTTAAACTAAAAAGCAGATAAACTGTAAGCAGTATATAACTGTAATGAACAGAGATTGTTTGAAAATAAAGCAATGGAGTGCAAGAAATACTGGACGGTAGATGTAAAGTTTAAATCTCAGGGGAAAGGGGAAGGAAACTAGTGGAAATCCACTGATAGCAGAAGAAAAAAAGACACAAATAGCCTTGAAAATGTAAGAAAGTGATTTAGAGACACAGGCAGTGAAAGCACAGTGTGAAAAAAGCAGTAGGACAAATATGAAAAAGAAAAGGGAGCATGGGAAAGAAGCAAAGAACGGCTAAGTAAAAAAAAAAAATGTTTGGGAGAGCTTTGGTGATGAAATCATGAATGACCCCCCACCGTGGATCCTTCTTTGAGGAAAGCGTCCCTTACACACATGAAAACAGATTTGAAGTCAAACAAACACAAAGACACAAAAATGCTGGCCAGTCATACTGACACACTCACACACACCAAAACCATAAACTCCAAATCCCATCTCAGCTGCCATCCAAAGCTCCCTCATTGTTCTCATGATTTTCCCTTCATTCCCTTTCACATTTTCCTCATCTCTATTGCTTTTTACGCTAAACATAAGGTGACAGTCCGTAGCCAGAGAGGAATAAACTGACATAGAGAGAGAGGTGAGAAAAGAGACGGAAAAACCAGAGGGCAGGCAACCTTTTGACAGGGGGAAACAATGAGGGATAAGGAACACAAAAGTTTTAAATGGGCCGACAGCACAACAGCCAACACAGCTGATTATTCCAATTTTCAGTAGTTTTGTCTGGAGTGTTTCATTCAACTTACAAGTACTTATGTGACATCACAAATATTATAAAGCCAAATACAGCAATACTTGTATTTGTGCTTTTGGTTAAGCAAAAGGGAATTTGTGGGTTTTATGTAACTCATTAAACAATGTAACTGTTTCAAAACCATAAAAACAATATGTGATTCAGTACTACATATTTTCGCGGCCAGCTACGTTTTCCCTAATAGTATGGACAACAGATTAACATTCGCTTGAACTGCCTGTTGCTGCGAGCTGTCAGTAAGCTGCACATGATCGTCAAAGGTACAAAATACCTAGAATCAAAGACATTTAGTGGAATTAAACATTAACCAGATTTAAATTATAATTCTTGTCCAACAAATAACCTTGCCATTTTAAAACATGAATACATAACATTGAATGTTTGGAAAAAGGCTGAACGTGTGGCAATTGCGGCTGGATAGCTCAATTGGAATGTCACCATATTTCCAATCTAAAGCTCATGGGTTCAAATCCAGCGCAGGGCAAAACTATACCACAGCATCCAGTGTGGGTCCTTAGGCAAGACCCTTTGCGCTACTGCCTACCTGGCGCCTGCAAAAATGGCTACCTCGGTGTGGTTTACACCAAAAACTATTTCCTACGGGATCAATAAAGTATACATTATTATTATTATTATTATTATTAAATTAGAAGATGTGAAAACCACATGAAATACTAATAAATCAGCGTCCCGTCACACAGCTGCATCTAAATTTGTAGCCTGTTATTTTAATATAGGACAGAAATGCGTGAAGTGCAATCCCAGTTTCCTTTGATTTTATTGACAAGTATAACATAATTTAAAATAAGACTTGACACAAATCAACACTTTTCGGGGAGTCTGTCCAAGCTTGAAACATGTTGTGCTGCTCAACATGTTTATGTTGAGAGAACACATTCAGCTTCTAATTAAAAAAAGAGGGATACAGCTATTTGTTTCCAAAACCCCATCCATCTATTGATCCATCCATCATAACAGTTTCATGGGATTTATTTAGTAAAGGCAAAATGTACATGCATTATATTTAATACGATGCTCTACAGATGTGCTTTTCCAATATAGTGAATGCTAGCCACCCTTTAGAGTAACCTATTTCGGCTTCTTATAAACTGGATCTCTTAGAACAGACGGAGGGATAACTTGATCTTTAACCTTGTGGTGATCATGGGAGTTTTGGTTTCAGAGTCCACATGTATCTGGTTCTGTTATTTGAGAACCTCAATATTTCACATGTTTGCAGATGATATGGTTCTATTCATCATGCGTGGTTTGCTACTTGGTGTAATTTTGCTGGAAGTAAGCTCAGCTCCGCTGGGGATGCTTTTAATGACTATCTGATCCTTTTAAAACCAAATCATGAGGCATGTCCTCATTTTCAACAAAAAGCCGAGCATGTTTAGTGAGGGTTGGCCTTCACCAGAGCAGCCCCTTGTCACTGACCCTGTTTGTGGTTTTTAGGGTCAAGATTTTAAGTCATGGAGACCATGTTGTCTGTTTTTGAAACTCAAGGTTCAATATTTTAGTTTCTTAGTTTTTTTTTTTTTTTTTTTGATGATGATGATGATTTGGTTCTGTTCTGGGATCTACAGGAACTGGCCATCAGAGTGCACTGGAGTACTTCATTCTGGTCCTCCAATTGTGAGGCAATGGTTCTAAACAGTAATAGGCAGATGGCTCCCCAAGTGTGCAGATCTATATATGTCCAAAACACAGCAGTTCAGCTATTTGTCAAAAATATATTGTTACATCTGCAAATGTGGTTTAATCTTTTTGCCAGGTGATTGATCATTTGTAGCCAACCTCTTATTGACCAAACATCGAAGCTAGACACCAACCATAAACCAACTGACAAGGATTCAATGGGTTTATATAATAGATGGATGACCTTGATTCCTCATTTGAAGTTTTGGTTTTAATAGGAAACTGGATTTTGATATCATTATATCAACCTTTTTATAATATAACAAATTGATATTTTACATGACAGCTGTCTCCTGAAAAGACTTTAGGTTGTTTTTTTTTCCCTCCCCTCTGACTTTTTAAGTACTTCGCATAAGAGCCAGGGTGAGGTACCAAAAATAAACAGTAAATATCAATCTGATAACTATGCTTGAAATATGGCCACCCTAAACCTCTAAATTCCTTTTATCAGACCAGATCGAGCTTCATACTATGATGTACAAAGAACTGCATGCCAAGTTATAATAAACTAACGTGTACTGTCATCTGTGTTAGGGTTGATTCCTCCTTTATTGTGCTCTTAGGCTTATTAAACCTATGTTATTATATTTGTTATTTTAGGCAAATTTATCTTAAAGACTATGTACATTTATGTATTATCTCCAAAACATTAATACTGCTAAAATATAAAGCTTTTCATGTCCACTAGTGAAGCACACAATCCTTATTCAGTTTTTTAAGAACAAAATCATAAGATAAATGTCAAATTAATAACTGTAAATATAAAAAAAAGAATCTCACATGGTCTCTGAAAAATGCATTTACATTTGAAGTGAAAAATCTATGGAGACAAAGAAACAAGAAAGGCTTCAGGCAAAACTGTTCTGCCGTCAAAGTAAATAAACAAGCTTTTCCTAGCATTAAACACACCACATTCATCCTGTCTTATGGTTATGGTATTACAAACAAATAAATCTACAGTAAAGATATCTAAGGCCTTGGTATTTAAGGAAATCAGAGGCTGTGTGTTCAACGTTCCTCATTATTTATAAAAATTATGTCAGAAAACAAAGTGCTGTGGCACCATTTCAAGGTGTCTGAACCTTAATTACATTTTTAATAAACTCATTGGCATGTGTATGTGTACTTGTGTGTGTATGTATGCAATAATTACCCACAAGCCATGTCTGTTTGTGTGCTTCTCTGCTTCTGTTGAAGGATAATTTGCAGCCTCACAGGCACAGCAATCCAAATGCATATACATAGTGCACACTTGCACACAGGCACACACAATCAGGGATGGCCAGATGCTACATTAGCCGTATCTAGTGAACTCTAAGATACGATGATATTGAGGCTTCTAATGGCCATCATTAATCACATGATACTAAATCACTTTAGAGATACAAAAAGATAGGGTTGGGATAGCGAAAGAAATAAAATGTGAAATGGGATACAGGGGAGCAAGGAAAGTGAAAATGAACCTAAGAAGGCAATCAGAAAGTAAACTAAATGAAGAAGATGGCAAATATAGGATTTCCAATAAACAACTGATATGCATTATTGTTAAAGATCCCCCCCACACAAACAAAACCTTTACCTTAGCTTTTGTTGTTGCAGCATTATGAAAACAAGCAATACCTGAGATTTCTGTGCTAACCCAGATATTGGTTAAAACTAATATAAGTAGATCAGCATGATATCCCTTTTGGTAAACAATGGTTCACATGTCAGGTGTGATAGTCTGTAGGTGATTAAACCATTGGGATCTTATCTTGGCATCTTTGGAATTAACTATATTTGCTAAATTGTGTAATGATGAGGTTGTAATTTTTTTTAAACTATATTCCATGTTTTCTTTCCAATATATCCAATATAAAACTGTCAATTTATAAATGCACAAATTCAAAAATCCATGGAACATCCAAAAAGGTTAATGGTATTTTTTTTAATGTTTTATATTTTTTTTCCAGGTTTGCATATTATTGATACTCAAACTACTTAGCAAGATAGCATTTAATAAGATCTGGCTACTATATGGTCCTCCACCAGTTCAATGCTTTATATGTTTGTCAAAAATTATCTTACAATATTATTTTCTGACCTTGCATCCTGAGCGCCTCAAAGCTACTGAAACAAGAAGTTGTCTGATAACGGACTGTCTCATCTCATTCTTGGAAAAGAAAAAAAGGAAAAAAACAAAGCATTGCTATGTTTTGTCACAATTCCATCCAAAAACCTAATTTAATTTGTATTCTAGCCAAACACACAGAAGGGCAAAGTTTGGAAGTTGAAAGAGGATAAAACAAGTTTGCAATGCTCTTTTTCAACAAATATAGCTATGAGATTACATAAAGTCCATTGTGTTCAACCTCCCTTAATCTCTTTCTAATATAAAGAGGTACCGCTTTTGCTGCAAATAGAGCCTTTGATGAATATTTAACTAAGCTAATCATCTACCAATAGAAAAGTTGTTGTTTTTACATTTTATATTTTCGTTCTGGACATGCGTATGGTCTACATTTGGCCCAATATTTTATCCTGTCAACCCAGATCAGCTTCTGTTTCCCTGGTGAAGTAAGGCATCCCATAGTATGATGGGGCTGTCACCATGTTTCACTGTGGGGGTGATCATGTTTATGTTCAGTTAGTTTTCCCATCACACGTCATTTTGCTTAGCAGCCAGAAAGTTCTGTTCTAGTCTCATCTGACCAGTTTAATATTTGCTCTTAACCTAGATAGCTTGTGAGAAATTGGATACGAGACTTCCTCACAACAACTAATTTTGTAATATTGCTGTTGCAATAACGGCAAACAGAAAACATTTTAAGGGTTTTATTTTGCCTTTAGCCACAGTACTGAATGAAATCAATCACTTTGCTGTCCATCCAACGATAAGAATGAATGTGCATCACAAGACATTTATTCGACCCTGTGTGACACTGTAGGAATCTGTAACAGCACAGAAAAGAGGTTTTTGATGTGTGGCAAAACCAACGGTTGCACCCATGCCATCACTTCTTCAGATGGTCAGACACACCCTGTTTCTAACCCCTCAATAACATTGAGCCAAATAACACCGGCCTTGAATGTGATCCAACAACCAAAAGGCACACAACTATGTGGGTTCCTCCAGAGTGACTGACTTCAGTGTGTGTGAGTGAGCAGATCTCATAACCGCTATGTGAAGGCTTAATGACTGGTTTTTATTCCATTGGGGAAGGTTCCCAGGTCAGATTATATACAAATCAAATTTATGGGTGACCACAGTTCTCTTTTTGTTTTGGCATAAACGTTTTATGGGAAATAAATATCACTACTGCACAAATTACCTTTTTTTAAATAAAATTATAACTTGACCATTACAGTAACTGTCTAGACATGTGTGTGTTTGACATTTAAAACTATTGCCTATTTGAACTAAATGCACTCAATGTGCAAAGTAAAAATATATTGGAAGTCAATCTCTTTACCCTTTTTAAAACAAATTGTAATGATTTATATGGAACAAACTCCTCAGGAAGTAGCTTCGACTCTCTAACCAAACTAAGATCACGAGGTCTAAAAAAGCATTGGTAATTGACACAAATATACTGTGATTTCTCAAAGGCTGAACTATAAGTTAAGTGAGTTGAGGGAAGACATTAACTAAATTTCAAAGAACAAAAAGGGCCCTTAACCCAATGCAGAGAAGAAAGTGATAAGAGCAGGAGCACTGCAACTACAGTATCACAACCACCAACTAAGAAATAACCCAAAGAATAGAGTGTCTAACTCATTACTCACAAACGTTTGTTAGGAGAAAAATAGTGTCCTGCAAAGTTCTTGCAAATTTCTAGGTGTTTAATATCTGCTATTGTAGAGCTATGTACAATATACAAAGATACAGAAAACATTATTGACTAAAAGTACTTAGAATTTTCAATTTTTAAAATCCAAACTATAACTTTAAAAATTATATCTTTATGAGTAATTGAATAGCCCAAACACCTATCGCAACAGGATATAACTAAACACAGTATGATCACTGGTGTACCAGTAAAAAAGTCTGCTCTTTGAAGACTAGGTTTACCTGGTTAAACCACTTTTAAAATTAGTTACAGTTACCCTTAACTGGTTCCATGTTCAAACACAGTTATAGGGGCCATAAAACTGAGAATAAATGAACAATGACTTCCTGCATCATATTATCCCTGCAGCCTTCAGCCTGTGACACCAGTTAGCATTCAAATAAATCATGTTCCATTTACACATGGGGCCATTAATCCCAGTTTAATGGTTTGGCTTTTGCATAGGATTTCAGTTTCAATAGCCTGTAAACCTCTTTACCTCTAAGTAGAGAAGAGGAGCAAATGTTCTTTGAAAGGGTAAATCTCATGTGCTTTAAAAGAAACATATTACCCTTGACAGTTCAAGATTGTGAGTTGTGAATTGGATTGCATACCACTTCCAAGCTTCCTGTATCAAAAGGATTATCTAAAGATATGAAAAATTGTCATGTAGAAGGCTCAAATGAATAATTCACTTATGTTCAAACTGCGATAGACAGCATGTCTCTCATGAAATGTCTCCTGAGCCTGGAAACGAGTCAGACCACTGAGATTGAATAAGGTAATGACACAAGCACGTAGATCTAATCAGCTTTTCTAATATCTTTTCTAAAAGGGTATTTGATGCTGGAGGTGTTTGATGTTAAGGCCGTCATTAACCTGGAGGTCATAGGATCAAGAAATAAAAAAGACAGAAGGAATTTGCTGCACTTTGTAGAATAATTTAAAAAGGTGAAAAGTAGCTAGAAGACTTTCAGAAATCCCAATTATCTTACAGACAACATAAAGGAGAATCTTAAACTAAATCCCTGCCTATTACACATTTTTATTGCAGTTATTTTAAAAGGTCCAGACTATAGCAAGCAGCCTTGTTGCTTGTCAATAGTAAGCCACATCAAACACACAATGAGGCACAGCATCCATAGAGCAAACGCGTTCTCAAAACAGCTTTGAGTAATTTGTAATGTCGGAGCTGTAATCTTCTTCAGTGAAAGATTAAATTTCAAAGACAGATCTTCTTCTCATTGAGTTTCAAATAAACAACAAGCCCACCTATAATTAGCTTTGATATCAAAAACTGCTTGAGACAGCTGTAAGAACACACTGGTGGATGATTCGGAGTGTGTAGACAAATATGCCAACAAGACCTTTATGATTGTAAGGCACTTCAATACAGTAATACATCCACCCATTTTCGAGTTGCATCCACCCTAAGTAGCTTGTTACCCCAATGGGGAGGAGAGGTAATGGGGTGTTAGTGGTGTGAGCAAGGAGGTGATATGGGATGGCATCTGACACTTATAATCCAATGTTTAGTAGTCAGGTAGAGACATGGTGTATGCTAGAAAGGTCTCTAGTCCAACAAACGGGCAATGAGAATAAAAAAAAATAAATAATAAAAATTAAAAAAAAACTCGCCTTGCATGACCTAAGAGTCTCCAATTAACCTAAAATCTAAGTCTTTGTGGGAAAAAAGCCAGAGAGAGGAAAGCTTGTAAACTGTATGGACTTCCAGTCCAAATTTAAACCCAGTACATTTTGTTTTTTGCAAGGTAACAGTGCTAAAATTACTGTAAAATACAGATGCTGCTACAATCACATACTACTTTAAACAGGATTTATTTGATAATGTAATGTGAAGTAACTCCTAACTATAAAGTGGATTTAAAAATATAAATGCTTTTCCAAAGGTCTTTAAACATACACACCCCACTTTTGGCTGTAACAACAGCTGCAAGTCATTAGTTATTTGTTTCTACCAGCTTTGCACATGAAACACTTGGATATTAGTCCAGGTTTTTGACAAAATAGTTCCACTATATGTGATCACTATATATTATATCTGGCTAAATTAAGCTCCATCCATTTTAATTTAATCTTTAAACAGTTTTCCAAATAATAATTATTCATCCCCACAGCAGAACGCTGCCACCGGAATGCATAGGCATGGGGATAGTATGTTCAAACTGTTGAACAGAGTTTTCTCTACTATTTTTCACATGTTTGCTGTGTCACTTAAATAACTGTTGGAAAACTGGATTTCAATTGTAGTTTAGAGTTGTGTTTTTTTATGTAAAGAAAATATGTTTTCATTTGAAAAAAAAACAAAAAAAAACGTCAGAGGGTGTAAACACTTTAGGAAGGGTAGGTCTTTTTACCTTCAGGATGTTCTGTTTTTTAGTAGGAGAGTGTGTTTAATAATTTACACTTACGGGTCTATTATGCCTATCATTAAGAAATGGAGCAATTATTCCCAATCGCATGTCTGGATCCGTGAAGATGTGTGTGTATGGGTGTGCAAACGTTATGTCAGCATCTGACTAAGTGTCGGGTCCAGTGAGCTCATGCATTCTTGATAAAGTGTCTAAGTGTGCGCATACAATTAGGGAAGGGTGCTAATGTACGTTGTAGGTTTTGTGCAGGCATGAGCTAATGAGCGCATGTGTCTGCGCTTATACGCGTTTGTGTACATGCATTGCTCTTCAGAATGCGTGTTCTCTGTTACCTCCTGTGACCATTAAGGTAAGTGTGCATTATTCATTGTGGCCTGCCAAGATCATTATCAACAAGACGAGCAAGAGGAAATTAGGGGCTGAAGAAGCAGCTGAAGAGTGTTTGCTCTTTAAGATAAAAGTCACAACATTTCACCTTTTGTCACCAATTATGGCCAAATCAAAGCATATTTTGTCCAACTTTTTTATCTAACCACCTCAATACAAACCGTACTTTCACACATCCTAAATATGCCAATGGCAATCCTTTTAAAAGTGACACTAGATCATCAAATAACAGGATGAAATAGTATTACATGATATAGTAACTTTATTTGTTTCCAAGATTGTATTTGCTAGTAATTAAACAAACAAGCAAAAAATAAAATAAAATAACGATGATTTACCATTACAATTATTGTAGGCGTTGCAAGGTTTTAAGCTTAAAAGACTGATTGAAAGCTTTCAAAGGACTTGTGCCCCGGCAAATTTAATGAACTATTGGCATTTGTTCGGCCACGTCTGGAAATGATTCAAAAAACAATACCTAAAACCTCTTCATGATGTATTATTAAAAGCACATTGCTCTATAAGTTTAGTTTAAATTATCACTAATATAAAAAATCTGTGAAGTACTAACAAAACTCCTTGAAAAGACAGAAGTAATGGCTTGAAATGAAGCAATTACTTGTGTTTGATGTTGAACACCTAGCATGCTTTACCAAACCAAAGTTATGTATGCCCGTTATTCATTTTTCCTTTGCTTTGTTTCTGAAAACATAACCTCCAAGACTTGACTCATATTGTAGTAATGAATTGCACACTCAGAACAACAGTGCAATGTTATCATTAATTCCTTCATTCATTTCCCAAAAGTATTTTCACACTGTCCACTATCTCACTCTCCTTTGTAAGTCAGTAATATGAAATACCATATGGGAAATCTGCCTGAAGCAAAAGTGAAAGAGGTTAATTATTTCTTAATGAGCTTTAGAATGATAATACAAGCGGGCTACATGGGCGAGGCAGGGTTTCTTCAAATCCACGTTTTCAGATTTAAAAACGACTTAAAAGATGAAATGAACTAAAAGGAGAAACAATTTGTATTTGTTGCAGAAAATGGAAAAGACGAAAAGAAACATACATGCTGAGTGATGGCAGATTTTCTATCAACAAAATCCTTTTAGAGAAGACACTTAATCCCGTTCACGGATGTGGAAAAGCAATTGTTTTATTCCAGTGTTTCTTTCTCTGAAGATCCATGTGTACCACATGACACAAAGGGCATATTGGCATACAGAAAAGCAAAATTCAGGCATGGAAAATTCTCATAGTATCAAAATTTGTAGTGAAAATAACAGGATGAAAAAAAAAAACATCTGACATAATCTAGAAAAGCACCCAATTGTAGTAAATAAATGACATAAAATATAGCATTTTTAAATTCAAGATTTTAAATTATCTTAAAATCATATAATCTTTAATATTTTTTTTCTATATTATCCCCTGCTAATTATACAGCAGTAACTATTCTAAAGTTTTGCTTTATCTGCTAATAGAATGTGATTTGTTGAGCTTTTCCTGGTTGTAGGGACACAAAATATTTCCCTAAATTCGGATGTTACTTCCTTAGTATTAATGCTCTAATATATCTGATTCAAATGGTTCAACTAAATCATTAGCATGGAACGTTTTGTAGAACCATGGTAATAAACTGGTGTTTTGATTGAGGTGTTTTACCAAGGAAAGACCTAAAACGCAGGGTATCGGCCCCAGAGGAAAATAAAGTCTGAGAAGAAAATGAATAATTATTATTATTATTTTTTTGCATTTTGAGATCTTTTCATAAGGTAAAATTTGTGTCACATCTCAGCTTGTGGATAAAATAATTAGTTTAATAATTAATATTTGTTTATGATTTATACATTGAATTTTTACGTTTTTAACAAAGCTACACAGTTACAAGGGTATATTCAATCAAAAACACAAAAACAGTGAAGAATTAGTACTAAATCCCTCAGCCGAAGATTCTACGTCTTTATTACATGACTCGAAAAAACAAAAACTTGCTTGGCAGGAGCTACATCAATGATTTTTATTTGTATTTTTGTACAAATGCAACAACAGGATCAATAAAATGTACATTTTAAGGCATAATTCTTGGCCTGTTCAAAATATAAGAATGCTCTTCATTTAGTGGTTGAATCTCATTAATTTACAGGGGTGACTTTATCCCACTAAGGAACAGTTTGTTTCTTTTTCTCCTGAACTCTTGTTTGATACTTTTAATGTTTTACTTGGTTAGGGATTGGTTAGGAAAAAATAAATGTTCAAGTTGTAGCTTATGTCCTAGATATATTTGCGTTGGATAGGTATTTAAGCACTGACTCCAGGAGCAATATCTATCTGGATTGTCTGGTTCAAAAGGTTTTGCTTCATAACCCACTGAAAGAACTTATCACATTTGTTCATTTTTGTCTACTTTATGTTTTATATACTTTATAAAAATAAAAATAAAATATTCCAACCAATTTTTAGGAGGGTGTTTCCAGTTAGTGTAACACCTTAGGAATATATATATATATATATATATATATATATATATATATATATATATATATATATATATATATATATATATACATATTTAGGATTTTATGTGTATTTTATCTTCCGTATGTGGGTGGGTGCTAATTGTTTGAAACAAAGTCTGTACAACGAACTGAGATTACGGCAGTTGCACGCACATGCATTCATGCACACACTTTAGAACACAGAGTCAGCCTATATTCCTGTCCAGCCAAGACCAACATCCCTGTGTTTTTCCACAATAAGAGTGGCTCATTCGACACAGCAGTGTTTGTGCGAAACTCCTTTCATCTACATGTGTGCATGAATCTGTCTAAAGACATTTGTGCTGGTGCTGTTTGAGAGTCTGCAAGTCCAGGAGGCAGTGCTTGTTTATTCAAAACACAACATGTCTCACTCCCTATATGCAATCCTGTAAAACTCCGAGATCTATCTGGTTTTATTTTTTCAGAGATTTATCTTTGGTGTATTCTTAGCGTCACAGTGGAAAGAAATTAACTCATCTATCAGAGGTCATTGTCCAGATTCAAAGCCACCTTTTTTTTTTTTTTACAGAAAGACATTTTAGTTTAATTAATAAAAAAAAAAAAAAATGATTACGCAGCTATGTAACACAATACACAGAAAGGATTCCTAAACATTCTCAAACCCAATTAGCTGACAAATAGCTGGCATCAAGGCTAACGCTGGAATTAGCTTATTGATACCTATTAGTGTTAAATGTAATGGGTAATTTAGACTTTTCAAGATTTTTCTACCTCTACTGGTTGAAACTAGACACTTATCACTACATTTAAAAGCATTAAACACAACTGTTTGTATTTCTGGCTGTCTTTACAAGAAGATCGACAAATATTTATTCAACTAGCATTGATAAAACTATTGGAAATACTGAAAAGGGCCTTCACTTTTTGTTAAATAGTGTTAAATAAAATTTCAGAACCAAAATTTACCATTCTCATTTTCTTTGAATAACTTGCATTGCTGTGTAATGTAGAACGGCTGCTATCTTCAAAAGGGCCGAAACTCTCCAATACATTTTGTTTTTCTCTGAATACATGCGAAACTGCATTTTGATGTAAGCCTTGCGAACAGCAGATTATTGTGGACCAGATGTTCTGTTTGTTTGTTTACCCTGTCAAATCAAAACAATTGACATTATAGCCAAATGTATCTGAAGAAAAATTCTGTTTCTAATAAAGAGTAAGTTCAAGTGTTATACAAAACATAAATATAAAATATGCAAAATTTATTTCAAATTATTTTCCTGTGCCGTATGAATATATTTAGAGTAAAACATGCTGTACCTGGGAGTAAAACACCAGAAGGTTTTCCTCTCTCTTATTTTTCATAGTGCCACAAGCAGAGTTCATTTTTGAAGCACATGTAGGAGGCATATAAGGCTGCCTGTATGTTATTATCGATTTAATAAGTCAGTGAATGAGTGAGGAACAATCTCCCTCAGCAGACCAGATTAGTTTGGCTGCATCAAATACAAATTGCCCCGGTATACTAAATAGAGAAGGCATTTTTATTATGAAGCATGAAATTATGTTAGGCCTAGTCCATTACACACATATGCATATGCCAGTAAGGAAAACGTAATGCAAGAATATGCAATTTGGGGATAGTATACAATCTAACATGGCCATATTTGCTTGTGAATACATCTATTCAAAGTTGGGGTATATATGCATACACCTTATTAGGAATTACAATATAACAAATATGACATACTTTTTTCAGCTTTAAGAAAATAGGTAATATGTGAAAAGAGGGGGTGAAACATTGTAACAGCCCTGGGCTGTTGTAGAATATGTGAGTAATCACAATAAATGCAATTTTAGTTTTGATTTTGTGTCATAAAAATGACCAAAAGTAATAAGAAAAGTGACAGACATACAAAAGATATCTGGATTGTATTTTCAACCAATGTTAACTTCTCTGCGATTTACATATTTTGTTTATGGGTAAAAACATTTAGCTTGTTCTTAAAGTTACAAACAATCATTTAGCCATAAAGCAAATAGGCAGAATTAAGGGGTTGGAATGCACTTTTTTATATCAATTGTTTTCAAATTGGATTAGATTATACCATATCACTGTCTTATTTTAGGACAATGTAATAGTGCTATGAAGGTGAGGAAAAAATGTTAAAAGCCCAGAGTTAAAACATTTTTTGTCCTATTCAAAAGGAATTTTATTTCTTCAAAACCAGATTTAGTTTTTTTTTTGTCAATGAATAAGAACACACCAAAATTGACATATGCAAGACTGAAAGACTCTAGAGAATTGAATAGTTTGACCTCTCAAAATATTTACAATTTGAATCTTTTTTCAGAGACACCTACACATCCACATAAACATTCACAGAGTTAGCGTGTTTTCATTACTGACCATTCACAGTTGTTTGACGTCAGAGAACAAAAAGGCTCAACCTCAATGCTGGACACTGAGCCAGAGGGAACAGTTTCTGGTCAAAATCCTTTTTCTCCTCTATCCTTCTCTCTCCAGCACACACAAATGCACAAGGGGATTGTTAAAGGGCAAAGGCAAAGCAGAAATTTCTTTCTCACTGGGCACTAATCAAGAGGGCATAGACCTTCACCTTTTTGGCAGAAATACAAAACAAAATGGCAACCACAAGAACACTCTAAGGGAAAATTGCCACAATGCCATCTACGTATACCATAAGGTCATGTAAAATAAAATAAAAAAACAAAAAACCAATAAAAAAAACAATCAGGTCAAGTTCGAGAGAGCACAGACAAAAATACATAAATAATCAAAAGGTAGAAGAAGCTTGTGGACAAAAATGGTAAAGTTAAGAAAATGGTTTAAAACACCAAAATGTTTAGTGCAGGTGTGCCAATTACAAGTTATACTTCATGTCTTCTTTTGCTTCCCTCTGCAGAGCGTTTGAGGGAATTCAAGCTGGAGATGTGCAAATTACATTGGACTGGGCGAAAGTATTTCGGAGACAAGAACTGGAGCTCAAGTTTGCTCCAATTAGCTTTTATTTCCTTGACAAAAAAAAAATAAAAAATAAAAAGTTTTATTTTAATAACAGACATTTGTCAAATTCCGGTTGAACAATTCAAAATCCCAGTTTTATCATTTGACAACGAAACACAGCAGATGCTAAATTTGCCATACAGCTTGTTAAAAGTATTTCAAACCTTTTTACCTCTTTCAAAACTATACATTTGAATGCATTCTATTTGAGATATTGAGTGAAAGACTGAAACAAAGTACTGCATCATTAACAACGGATAAGATGTTGAGTACAAATGCACAGTAAACATGTATAATCTTCATTCTTGTTGGCCTTTCACAAACAATTCTATGAAATTACCCTTTGGCTGTAATATAACTAAAGAGGAAATTCCTCAAAGGCTATTAGCACTTTTGAAATGTACAATAATTCACATTATTTTTGGCCAACAACATGCACTACCTGTGCAGTGCATTTTCCCTTCACTGTGTGTACACTCACACGTTTGTGAAAAAAATAAAATAAAATAAAATAAAAATCCTCATAAAGATCCCGGAATCATTTTTTTCTGCCTGCACCATTTCCTGTGTTAGGATATAGTTCTTCAAACTAAGCCCCTCTGTCTGTTGCAAAGCTTAAATCAACTTCACTTCTACCTCCACTTCAACTTCTTCCCAGGAAGACTATTTCTTGACTCAGCTGACTTGATCACATCTCTGTTTGCAACCTCTACTTCATACATTTTAAAGCTTACAGTGTTCTATCTTCTGTCAAAGCTCCATAGGATTCCAAAACAGTGAAAGAAATAATACTTGAAGCTTGACTCTCTCTCTTACTATCTGACTAGTTCCCTCTTTCCAATTCACTACAATGTAATGCACAGTATTACACTTTCAAAGCCCTCATTTTTAAAGTGGGCATAAAAGTAATGTAAATGTTTATGTTAAAATAAACTCTCTTTTTAATGGAAGCTAGGCCAACCAAGCTTTTTTGAGAAAGATAACAAGAAATTAAGTAAGTAATTGATTGAATGAGTTACACTGGAATTAGCAGGTGAGACTGAGAGAATTGCATAACAAATTTCTTATATGAGGAAAAAGTGGAGAATGTACAGGAGTAAATTATGCGATAGAGATGAATAACTGTCATAAGCTAAAAGACAAGATTTGCACCAAGATGAATATCATTTAATGTGGGAAATAAAATATTTAACATAATTCCTGAAAAAAAACTGGCAAAGATGCAACATTTTTTAAAGAGTATCAGCGTCCTGCAGTTTGCTGTTGCAGTAGTTTAATCTGATTAAGAGCACAGATGCAAAAAGTACTTGAACTTATGGCATCTCTAATGTTGCTAAAATCTTTTGCCTCACTCTCTCCTCTGAACAAAATCACACTAAGAAAAAAATGAAGGGATAAACACTCTGGCTCACCAGATTACTTCCGCTTTGGATCTTCAGATATAAAGAAGCCAAGGCACACATTCTTTTTTTTTTCAAACGTCTTCGGTTTTATTTTGTGGCTCCACAAATACTTTCTAAACCATGCCTATTTCCCCAATTGTTATGCTTGTCTGTTACAATAAAACTATGAGGGTTGCTGCAGTTTTACAAGAAGAGTGGAATATACAGAAGAGGAAATTTAGAATATAGAGCAGAACAGAAAAGGACAAACTGGAAAAACAGAAGCAGGACACAATGAGGACAGTCATGAGGAGATATTTTTTAAAATAATAATAAAAATAAATAAATAAGGAAAAAGATGGCAAGATTTTATTGTCAAGGTTAAAAATCAACCCACAACCGATGTTGGTTCATATGCAGTAACAAAATACAGTCATGGAAAACCCAAATTAAAATTTATATAAAGCTGAATTTAGATCTACGGCAGTTGTTAGGTGTGTGATTGTAAAAACATAGCAAACATCCTTCTGCTAATTTGCTGTTTGTTAAGTAATTTTTTGGAAGCTGTCCAACCACAATGGTTGGGTGAGTAAGGCATAATCTAGAATGTTACTAATATAATTTTTTCAAAATCCTACAATCCTAAAATAAAGGTGGCGATATTCAGGAGGAAAGCAGTAGTTTTGTTTTATGCATTTAAAAATATCCATCCTTTGGCTAAAGGCAGTGATCCTTGCAGGGCCACAGTTGGGCAGGCATAACTCCAACAGTAATGGGGCAACAGTTGAGCTGCACCATGGATATTAGTCAGGGCAACACAGAGACACACAGGACAAACAACCATGCACACATTCAAACCTTACGGAAATGTACAGAAACCAGTTAATACAACAATCATGTCTTTGTACTGTGTAAAGATGCCGTAGAGTGTGGAGGGAAACCATGCATGTACAGTGACAACGTGCAAACTCAATGCAAAAAGGCACCGGGGCTGGTATTGTAACTCAGGGTCTTGGTGGGGGAAAGTAGATAACTGTAATGGGATTCTTCTCAGTTCAGTGTTTTTTTATGGGTTTACCTGTATTGGTTTGATTCTTTGAAAGCTTTACACTGTCTTGGTCAAAGGCATCTACAGCTGTGAAAATACATAACACACTTTTTGTGTCCAAAGATCATGCAACAGCATGAAATTACGATCCAGTGTTTGGCAGTACCAACTCCAGATAATTCAGATTTATATTTTCTGTAACTTAATCACATTTTCTAGTCCATCTTCTTTGAACTCGGTGGGTAGCCCATCAGAATGGCTGAATGTGGTATTGACTGAAGGGTTACAGACAACTAACTAGTGTATTCCAGAAGTAATTTACATTTGCAATATTTCACACCTCAAATTGAGCTGAATATACCAATCTGTTTTTGTTGCTGTTAGTTCATCCTTGTTAACCTTTTTTTTCTTTCTTAGTGTTCTTCTCTACATGGTAGCTAAACCTGGTCTGGCATTCTGTTTGCTGAGACAGTTTCTTGGAGGAGGACATCTACTGAGATGTTGCCAGCAACATTCTACAACTGCGGCTATAAATTCAGTTTTTTACAGTTTCCTGTCTCTGCAAACCCCCAGTCGGTTGTGGCAGATGGATGCTTGTACTGAACCAGGTTCTGCTGGAGGTTTCTTCCTGTTAAAGGGGAATTTTCCCTCTCCAATGTCACTACATGCATGCTCAATATGAGGGATTGCTGTAAAGTCAACGACATAATGCATGCTATTGTTGCATTGTTATGAGTGAATGCTGCAATTCAATGACTCGATACAATCTGCTGGGTTTCCTTAGAAACGAAACTTTTTAAACTCATTTTTTATGATGTGTGTATGATTTGAATGGATTTTCTCGTAAAGTGCCTTAAGACGACATCTGTTGTAAATTGGCACTATATAAATAAACTGATTCTTGATATTTAAATAAAAATCAAAGCACAACATTTGATTTTACTTTTGAGTTCATGCTACAGTTTCTATCTAAAACAGATGCACTTGAATTGACACTATAAAAAACACTTTTTTCTTTTGTTCCTTATGTACATCTGCCTCAAATGAAGAAAACTCTAATCACTCAACAAAAACTGCAAAAGACATGAATTTAGTTTGAAGGTTGTGTAAGCTGTTTTACATGTTTTATTGAACACTAAAAATTGAACACTGGAGCAAGAAATAGCATTAGTTAACCAAAAAGCTGAAGTTCCACCAGTGACCTTATAAACAGGGCCAAATTCTTCCAATTTTAAAGAGGAAGCCGCACCAGAGCTGCATAAGTTCCTCCTCCTTTATCGCAATCTGTCTGCAAAGAGACAATTCCAATGCCGCCCAATATAGCGCAGGTCTCCAGAGTGAATGTGTACGCGTGCAGAGATTACTCGAAAACAAGCTGTCCATAGAAAGGAAATAGACATCAATTGATGTGTACATGTGTGTATAGAAATAAATTGGTTGCACATCAACTTACCAAGATGAGATCCTCCTCATTTTACTAATTGTCAAGAGACAGTGATGACCACTTAGTTCTGCGTCCATGTTAGTTTTGCCAACTTAGAAAGGGCATTTGAATTCAAAGGATTTATGGACCAACATTTTAGCAAACTGTTATAAGAAGCCTTAGGAGAGTATAACCAAATGATGGCTCAAGTCTTACAACCCAGAAGCAATGTCAAAAATACAGAGGAAACACAGTACATGTAAATAATAATTTTAATAAGTATTTTGTTAATTCTAACTGACCTGAATCAGGAGATGTTTGTTCTTTTTTTACTTTAGAGATCGATAAAATAATATGTGTTAAGTCTTATTATTTGATATTTATAAATTCCTACTTTTAACAATGTCTTTAGAATCAAATCTTATTCAGGAACTCATGTTGGCCAACAGTACCCTCCAATGTGTAAATATTTATCACTGCCATATCCTCCAATGAAGGTTATTTCTTTCTAAGAGCATCTGTAAGTTAAAAGTAAGAAAATTATAGTTGAAGAAATGCTTTTGAAAAACATATATTATCACACTATCTAAATATATAAAATTAAGAAACAATGCATCACTGCTACACTGGTTACAAAACTAAATACATAAAAACCCCATTGACATCAACTGGCAAAATGGGTAACAGAATAAAAATCAGTGAGGTGTTCGACTTTCCAAGATTTGTCATGCCTAGATGGAGGGCTATAA
Organism: Orestias chungarensis; assembly: GCA_032876305.1. NCBI lineage: Eukaryota > Metazoa > Chordata > Actinopteri > Cyprinodontiformes > Cyprinodontidae > Orestias > Orestias chungarensis. Next base: position 2,809,002 of record JAVLVB010000002.1, read on the forward strand.
GAATTTCACAGCTAAATGCCAGATCTGAGCATTTTTGAAAATGTGGCTGCCATGACAGACCATTGCATATTTCCTACCCTTTCTTTTTTTTCTCCCAATACTTTAAGTTACTGGCAGGATATAGGATTTTTCAAAACTGTCGTCACATTTGTAGAGTTATTATTATCTTTAATAACAAATGCAATATAAATAAAAAAAAAGTCTCATCTCTCTTTTTAAAAAGTTATACTGCACCCTGAACATCATCTGTGAGTTAACTAGGACAGAATTAAAGTAGTGTGTACCATGTAATTCTGATGGAATCTTATGTGTTATTCTACTGTATATAAAATTCTCAATATCAATTTACTCATATAACGTTTAGAATACAACAATTTTTGATATAGTAAAAAGCAAATAACATGTCTTCCCTCTTGTCCATAACTCGGTTTATTTCAAAAAATAAAACAAAGATTTGCCCATACGGCATGAACTCACTCCTTTAAATGTAAAGACAAGGGAAATTCGGAGATTTTTACATGTTTGTTTGGATATATAACAAACAACAAAAATGCACATATTGAGCATTGACGTATAAAGTTTTTGGTTTCATTTCTGGATAACAAATATTAACATCGAAGCAATATTTTAGTGCTTAGTTTTAGCCCCTCAGAGCAAGAAGTCATTTTGTACAACCGCCAACTTTTTGAATTTATTTATCCCTTGAAAAAATTAGAGACAATATGCCAGATTTTATTGAAATTTTACCCAGTTACTTTTGCACTCCTGTACTGTACGCTTGATGTCTTCCTATACTTTTCTCTTCCTTCTGCCTTTAGGATCCGCTGTGTGAAATTTGAAAGAATTTCCTCTTTCTTGAAAAATATTTTTACATTAGCATCAATGAGTGTATCATGCATAGCATCAGCATCTGTTTAACGTATGTCCTGTGTATCTAGGTTGATTCACTTTAAAGTACTAAATCCCTCATTCACCCTTTTTTAATGTTTTTTTTAAAAAGTTCTCTCAAAATCCACAGGAAAATTGGATTTAAACAAAACTAGCTAAACAAAGAAGCAACCGGTCGTTATTGAGACATATAAATGGTGAGTAGTAGGATAAACTAGTTTATTGAAAAAGAAAATGGGTCAGAATGTCATCCAGCACAGGGAATGACAGAAAAGATACAAATGCCAAATGCTGTTTGGTGTTATAGAATAAAAAGTTTACTTTTAGTTCCTGTTGATGATATTAGAAAATGTTTTAATATAAATCATATTGGTAAACAAATATGCATCTAATTCAATCCAAGTTTGAGTGAAATAGGTAAAAAAAATGTCTTCCATACACAAATGGGGCTTAAAAATAATCACCACGCCAGGGGAGGTAGTGGCAATCGGATGAGCCCGCCCGCGCATGAGGTGTCCCTTTTTTTATCAGGGAATTGGCATCCCTAGAGATAGTGTATTTCCACATCCATACCACTGCCCCATTTGCTTACTGTCCTGTTCTTTTTGAAGCTATTTAAGATGCGTTTGTAACTAAAGTGTCAGACAAAATGTAAGCATCCCACGGTTTTGCAAAGTGTTGAAATAATGCAAAGAGGAAGGGAAAGAGACAGTACATCGGCACTAGAACTTTCCACAACACACAACTGCTGTCTCCTTGTGCTGACATTTTGTTGACACTGTTCATAAATTTAGCAGGCGTACACACAGAGTTAGCACATGACGTCGTCTGTTGTTAATGTGAACCAGTGTAAACACAAAACTAACAACTGCAGCCACAAACCAAAGTCAGAGAACAGGAAAAGTGAAGGCAGACGGTCTGTAGTCTTGTGTAATTGACTATTTCTCTGAAAAAAAAAAAAAATTTTCACAGAATTTCAAAGGGATAACAAAAAACATATAGAGATAAACCAAAAAAAATAAAACAGAGACAGATGGCTTTGTGGTATTCTCTAGATCACACTGCTATCTTTGTGAAACATAACAACCCTCTGGTGTGAGTTATAAACACTGCATAAAAGCAAACTATCATCATGATGATAATCACAAGAATTGTAGCATGCAATGACTGTGTGTCACATTCAACTTCTAGAGGGGACAGCTAATGTAAAAAAATGCACACTGCCTACAGAGATGAATTTGGAGAATAGATAAAAAATAAACTGACTGATAATAGTTTCTTCAGTTTAAAGTAACAGGATTAATGTTGCTCCAGTGTGTGCCTTGAACATGTCATAAAATCAGCAACTCTTAAAAGCCAATTAAACCCAATGCCAGGCTAGACCACAAAGGTATTGTTCTCACAGAGTTGTAATTGACCCCTCATGAATCGTTACACAATGAAAGTATGTTTTTCTCTTGCATGCGTAGTTTGAGACCACCAAAGTGTCATTATGATGCAGAATTACAACGGCTGGCTAAGGGAATCACATTCATGCATTGGGCTACACAGAGACATGCAGTACGCATCTGCATTCTGGTCCTTTTCTCCATCTCCATCCACAATTGTCCTGGACTATTTATGTATTGCATCATTCACCCTGCTGACACGATCAACCATAATAGCAGAGTCTCATTAATTCAGTATTCTTTTAGCATTTGGTAATTCATCATTGCCACTATGACTAACCAAACTGTCATGCTCCCATATAGTCTCATTCATCAAACATCTGCATGGAAATGTTACATTTAACTGCAGTGCAATTTTGATTAGAGCCATGTGATTAGTTTACTATTGCCTTTGTTGACAAGAAAATGCAATCACATTGGCAGGGTTTACTAATGAAGCAAGATTAACTGACCCCGTTTAAAAAAAAATATTTTCATCCTGGTGTTGCTTTGATTTAATTTAACTGTGTTTGTTTTAATACATTTAGCGTGGATAAGTTTAGGCAACACTCATTCATCTACAACACCCCTTGTGGTAACTAATAAAATACCACCATAACTAAACAGTTTTTTTTTAAAGTCGAAGCATAATTTAGAATTTTCACAATCAGACCCAGTAAAAAATATGATTACTGGATGTATTTATGAAAACTGAAATAATAAAAAAAAAACACAGTTAGTAGTGATTCTTCACATGGTGGTCTTATTTTACAGCCATAGAGAGTAGTACAGCTAACTTATGTAGGAAGTTAGAAGATAAGATATATATATATATATATATATATATATATATATATATATATATATATATATATATATATATATATATATATATATATATATAGGTGCAATAGGAAATACAAAGCTCCCATTTCACCACATCTAGAGGTGCTCTATTGATGTCAGATTTGGTAACTGTGGATGCCACTTAAGAAAATAAAACTGTTTAAGATTATGTGAACTATGTAATATGGTTTATTACCCTCCTGGAAGTAGCCATAAGTAGATAGTTACACTCTGGTGATGAAAGGGTACACAACGGCTACAGCAACACCCATGTAGCATAAAGGGTGTTAAGGACATTTTGATCCACACAAATGCAACACAATGAATATTTTCATGGTTGCACTACTGTTTTTCATTTTTGTTTTCTGCAAGTAAAATGACAATTCTTGTTTACCAACAACTTTAGTACAAAACATAAAAGACCATTAAAATTGCTAAAACTTACCATAGAGAATGTCATTTAGCAAAAGATTGTTAAGGATGAAACAAAATAAATATTAAACCAAAATGTTATAACAGATATGGTTCTTCAATAAAATTACATATGAGTATTAGTATTATTTGTTTGTCTGTGTAGCATAAGTATGAGTGTCTCAGAAAATTAAAATACTTGGCCACTTACCACCAATGTGAAGGAAGATGGTATCGCGTCTTTCTCCATGCGGGTTTTGAAAGCAGCTGTAGAGTCCGTTGTGGTCAAGGTCAACCTGGGTCAGAATCAGCTTGGGTCCCTTCAGCTCATGCTGTGCCTCGATGTCTGTTCCATTCACTTTCCATGTTACTGATGTGTCACTTTCCAGGAAGCCACACTGCATGGTGACATCACTGCCCCTCCGCTCATACTGGTTCCTCGCAACTGAAAACCAAGAGAAGGCCAAAATAAAGTGTTGACAATGGTAAGAATAATAAAAAATGCAATGTTATTTTTTTAATCTTTATAATTGTTAATATTCTTTATCTGACATTTACCAATTAACTTGTGTAAACCTTTACCCAACAGGGGGATGTTATGTTCCATACTCATATTTCAGGGGATTATGAAAATTGAACAATCATAGCAAATAGGGCATGACAACAAGTCATTGGGAAATAACATGCATAGATTTTTAAAGTGATTAATTTATTAGTGTCATGCACCTAATTAATAAATATTAATTCAATCATCCTTCTCAATAATTTTACATGATTTATAAAAAATGTCTATACAAAATATACAGATGTTTAATGATGTATGAAATGGGGTGTCTGCCTCAAGAGCAGATATTCAACCTCTCTGGATCTCTTGAGCGATGGGAGGATGTCCACAAATAATTATTGAATTAAAATATTATTGATAAGGTTATTTATTCATTTGTATCTCAATTCATTTTGTGAAGCACATCATATAAAATGATTACGTACATAATAACGTTTGAAGTCTTTATTAATATTAATTGTAATAATTTTCTTCTTATAGCTAATAAAAACACATTTAAGATTTAGAATGCCTAATACCCTTTTAAAGTTTATTTTATTATTTTTATCATGGGGAGCCTCATCAGACCATATATTTTGCATACTTATTTAATATGATTGAGGAGGATCGGTTTGGGTTACGTACAAAATTAGTAAAATGAGCCAAAAAACCAGCCTAGCCAAATAGCAAAACTCTTGATTTACTGATGATTTACATACAAGCGTCACATTTGGTCTACAAGATTGAATAGTGACTAAACAAAAACTTTTCAAGTGACTCAAGTAATCTCCATTCAGAGATTGGCTGATACTTCTTTCCTTAGTTTTAAGTCAACTGATGTGTTTCTGGCATCTCATGAGAACACTTTCGAAATGTTTTTTAAAAGTTTTTATTTATAGGTACAATCCTGTGTGATGAGACCGTGGTGCAAACCCAGCACATATTGTGGGGGCTAATAATTATTTTTTGGCCTTTGGACACTTCATTGTCTTCCAAAGCAGGGAAAGCTTGATGGGATAGGGATTTCTGGTTTTACCCTTCTTTAATCGTTACCACTCCAAGTTGGTATGGTACAGGTGGAAAACAATGGAGACACAGATAAAAGGAAAGCATGTAGCAAAGGCAGGAATGAATGAAATGGTTTTGCTTGGGTACAAATGGAGGTACATATTGTCAAAAGAGTATCTGGACCCCAAAAAGCAAAATATTTAATACACCAATTACCCCTCTCTGAGCATGCAAATTAATGGCTAATGTACAGATTGTCATAAAGAAAAAGTTATTTTTCTCTATCAGGAATTGTTTTCATTTTATTAGGTCTTTGGGAAACTTAGAAAATCAGAATATATTTTTTTGGCAATACAATATAGTCTAAAAATGGTTAAGGAAAAATATTTTTACAAAGGATATATGTGTATTTAAATATTAAATGGCTTCACTTTCCAATTGTAAGCAATACTTAGAACGTAATTTATTGCATTAATGAAGGAAAATGTGGAAAGAATATGACTTTTTAAAGGGATTTTGCTGAATCTATAAATAGTTCTGGGCTTTTCCCCCGCTCTGTTTGAAGTGGGGTAAAAAGTTCACGTTCTATTCCATACAGAAAAGCCTTACCAGAAAAAAAAGGAATTACTGAAAATTTCTATTACAGTTTTATCCTTTCGTCAACTATCTTGCAACTGAAGCCAATAGTGCTTTGTCAGAAAACTTGTAGGGTCCTTGACCTCTAGGGTTAAGGGATTTCTGTGAGCCTAGGGGTTTTAAGCTGGGACATCGGAGGTTGGTAGCCCTGCTCTGTTGATAAATCTCAAGGGACTTGTCGTGACCGCAAGGAACGAAGACCCCACATTAACACTGGACACCAGCTCAACAAAGAGACAGCAATAAAATATTGATCTCCATCCTAAAAAAAAAGAAGAAGGGAAAAAAAGGGAAAAAAGATGAGCCTCTGATCAAAAACCCACCATGTTCATTGTTCCGTTTCGACATATTTTCCCCAGTTTCTTTGTTTTTCTGTGCTGATGCGTCCCTCTTTTGTTTCTCTTTACAATACCTCCTTTTTTTTTTCTTCTTTTGCTAGGGGAGCACATTTCCCCTTGTTGTTCTAATCAAATACGGCTCTAAACACAGTTCCTATAGATGTCAACACAGTGTTTCATGTATATTTCATTTCCCATTACAAAGTCATCGATATTTAATTTGAAAAAAGATGCCTGCCCCTATTAACATTAAATATTCTTTCTGCCTTCTGCCACTCCTCCTCAGCCACTGTCTCATTCTCTGTTCTCTTATTCTGTCATAAAATGCCTTGTCGACACGTCTTGCTCTGATCATCCCATTTACCTTTTATGGTTGCCCTCTATATTTTCTGAAATATTGTGAGCACATGTATGCACATTAGTGCCAAGAAATGCCAATTTCCTTTGATCTCCCTTAGCGTCACGTTACTCTGAACGCGCCTGTGTGACTTTATTTACAAAAAAAGCTATTTGTATCTGGGCAAAAACCATACGGTTTGACTTTGATGTCAGCGTTGATGCTGATGCTAGTGCCCTGTGGCTTTATGTGACAAGTTTGAGAAGTGAAACTTGAGAAAAAGTATAATTAAATCAAGTGTTCCATCTAAGTAAGAGAATATGTTCGTTGGAACTTTTATAACACAGAAAAGATTTGTCAGACCACTTACACACACCGTTGAACCTTTTACTTATATCCTTTCTTTTTACAGTCTAATTGTCGTCTCTCTTGTTCTTTCTTCCCCTTTACAACCTCTGTTGGTAGCTGCCTTATCGCATCATATTTACTTGCATTCCTTCCATCAGTTTGCTCCGTTCAATGTCTTACTCTTCATGTGCTGTGCTAGCTTTTTTCTTTTATCACCCTCTTATTCTTTATAAACGTAAAAACAACTTTTAAGTATCATTTGTTAACTAGTTATCAAAAAGTAGTTCAGCCTAACTCCTGGATTCTCTATTTGACTTAGGTTATTTGGATAGCACTGGAAACTATATTTCCCTGACATACCGCTGCACATATATGTAGTTGTTCAGTGACAAACATTATTACACAGCTTTAATTAAATAACATTCTAACATCAATTTTATACACATTTCGATAAAATGTGAATTTTCTTTAACTGTTCAGCTTGGGGAAATATTTCCATAGCATGAGAACTCGTTTTTGACACCAGCAACAATAAACATTTATTTATTTTACTTTCAGAACAATTCTATAAATTATTATTTGGCCACTTGGAGGCACTTATACATGATGCATGCTACAGTGGGCTTTCAGACGATCATTATATATTGAACTTTCTTTTTATTTTTTTATATGTAACCTCTAAGCAAAGATTACTTGACTTACTTATTTTGAACAGACTTAACGCATATAGTGCTTTTCTAATCAAACTGACCACTCGAAGCACTTTACACTGAAGACACTTTTACCACAGATACATGAATCTGTAGGGGCAACATGGGCTTAGGTGCCTTGCCCAGGGGCACATTGACACGTGACAGAGGTCAGCCGGAATAGAACCCGCAAACTGCCGATTGTAAGACAAACCACTGTGGTATAGTGAGTAAAGTAGTTTCACCCTCTGTGTGTTTTTATATCATCTTATTTTTTTTTTATGTCAAATTACACACGTCTGTTTAAAAATCATGATGTTTATTTAATGGAAGAAAAAAAGATTTGTTCTAGGATGAATATGCATTTTTTTTTAAATTGTATATAGTCGTAAATCAGACATGTTGGGTAACCAAAGCTGAGTCTGAGCCCACCTGGAGCACAATCGCTTCACTACAGTGGATAATTGGAATAGATGACCCCCCTGCTGTGACAGCTATTCCAATTATCAGTTGGTCCTGATTTTCAAAATCTTAAAAGCCTTCATGGAAAAGTTTAAATAAATCACTGAATCACTTGCTAAGGCAATTAAGTTCCATAGATATGTTTGTTTCTTCCTTCCTTAGCATTTCTATTACTAAGCGTATACTTCTTTCCTCGCTATCAGTCCTCTTCATATTCTAATCCATATTGATTGTGTTAAAACTTTAGCATTCTTTAGTAGTATATCCCTGATCATCAGCAGTCTGCACGTACAGCACTTATGCATAATGAACATGAGAGCAACAGTGGAAACACAGGCAGATAGTTATGATTACACTCGTGTGCTCACTCTCACATAAGAATGCGTCCGTGCATAATGCCCTCATTTCTCATGACCAGGCAGACAAGCAGGCCTAATAACAATAATGACATTCAACTCAAGTGTTATTGATCTCTTGGTAATGGACTATGCACTATGAGCAGCATCAGAGGACTTTTATTTCCTACCAAAATGCAAATACAAACCAACAAAAAAATTTTTTTTACACATTCTTTTTCAGATTTATGTTGCTGCCACAGACATAATAGATAAACACTTTGCATCTGATCAAGAGGCAAAGCAGATGAGCTTAGTCAAGTTGTCTTTATATTCAGATCAAACTTGTTCTTATAAAAGATTCAAGTGAGATAAACTGAACACGTAGAAAAGCGATTGAAAACTTTTAAAAAGAGCAAAAAAAGACAGTATCGCTTTAAACGCCACTAAGCAACTTTGAGGAGGGTGGCAGGAGCCCTGCCATACAAAACAACTAAAAATATGCTGACTGCTTTACGGCATACGTCACTTCCCCCGTTTCTTATTTTCAACATCATCATATGACATTCGCCACAGTTAGATTCTTTACCTCATCGCTATTCATCCTCAACACAGCCACTGAAAAAAGAAATTTACTACAATTTAACTGCATGCAACCGGGAGATCGGGATTTTACGACGCTATGCGCTGGTCCTCATGGGAAAAGCCTTCCTTCAGGCAAAACACTATTGCTTTTTGTGCACTGGCTGCCAAAATCGACCAAGACTGACACCTTTTAAGTGTAAAATGACAGATTGGTTTTAGAAGGGGAAATATTTTCTCTTACAACTCACTGAAAAAATATAAAAGTTTTGTCAATACTAAATATGACTATTCATAAACACTGTGAGAATTTTAAAATAATTACGTAGATTTAAAAAAAAAAATCCTCCTTCAACTGCTGTTTAATTGCTTAATAGCAAAATTTTGGGAATAAGTGAAAAATTACTATAGTGAAAAACCAAGAACCAAAAAGAAACATTTTACAATGATAACTTTGGTGAACATTGTGAATAAATAATAATACACAAAAAACCACAAGAAAATGTAACAAAAAAGCAGAAAGATTAAGCTCAAAGTGTAATGAGATCCTGTGCTCTTCTACATGCTTTATGCAAATTGACACTGATCATGCATTACAACCCTACATAAATTAGTTAGTTGTGAGGATGTGTTAAAAAGAATGTTTGTGACTGCTTGATTAACTGATTTACCACTATTAAAACTACCAGTTAAATAAAACAAGTTCCATTTAGCATATTATTTTTGTTTGTTGTATCTGCAGATGCCTGAATAGGGATAGACAAAAATAAGACCAGATTTGAGGCTAAATTTGATTTAAAAAAAAAACAAAAAACAATAAATGTATTGCCTAAATTCTCAATTGTGTTTAAAAATATATGACTTAGTGGCAATAATGTTCAACCATTCTTGTAAATACACATACATGAAAGCTATTGTAAGACAAGAACAATAAAAAATGAAAGGCAATATAATTCCAATTGAAATACTTTTACAATTTAGAAAGAAATAATTATAATTCAATTTTCTCTAAATTCAAATGTTCTACACGAAGTAGTATGACCACATGCACAGCTGACCAGAGTGACATCCACGTAGACTTGTGAAGAGACGCACCCAGGGAGTGCACAACTCATTAAACAAGCATGCATGCCCTCTTGAGTTGATTAAATTACTGATGAAGTTTGATTATGAAGAACCAGCTGTGAAGGGATTTTTTTGCATCTCAATTTGAACAGCATCCAGCACTTGCAAGGATACATTTGTGGCACTATTATTCTGCATGTGTGACTTCTACCATGGATGCAAGCGTATGTTTTAAAGTGCGACACTGCGTGAGCAACCACCTGTAAATTAAGATCTGGCTGCACAGCAGTGGCGTGAAATGAAATTGAAATTCAGTCCGATTTGCCGTCTCAAAGCATCATGTTCTTGTGACAGCGCACGCATGTGTGTGATTCGGTGACTGTGCAAGCGCTTCATGCGCATCCAGCCCTCCTCGTGGAATCATTGACAAGACCACATCAGGCCAAGTTAGAGGCCGTTGTGTTCCAGCCGCCTTGAATAAATTTGAACATTTATCAGTGAGTGCCATTTTTATGCTTGAAGGGGAGCTTCAAAGTTCAACAGTGAATCTATTGATTTGCTGACGTACAAAGATGGAACGCCTGAAAATGATCAGTTTAGATTAAGCAGATCGATTTCTCTCACTTTCTGGTTACAAACAGTCAACACCTTTTTGGTGAAAGATAATTACTAAGTTTATTTTGTTAATTGGAATTTTTGGTTATTATCAAGTGGTTATTTGTATATCCCCTTTGAAATATATGACACATTTTCAGAGCAGCCTGTCTGTGAAGGTACTGTTATAGTTGGTTGTGAGAATACGCCTAGAAGCTGATCGGAGGTTAGGTTATGGGTTTGAAACAGCGTCCTGCGTTAGGTGTTCAACCCTCAAATGAAAGTAACCATTATGGCGACCACTGAGCACATTGCAGAAACTGTGCTAACAACAATGCCTCTATTCAACTATAAATGATTAAACTTCACGAGACCTTTCTGTTAACATTTCAAATTTAAGACTAGGCACAAATAAAAAAAAATAAGGAATACATTTTTAGAACTATAGAAGGTAAAAATTGTGTTAATCTTATCCAGTGCAATTCAAACTATTGGTAATTGTTCAAATGAAAGGCACAAAATAGTCAAGCTCTTTTCCACCATTCAAAGCCTTCCAAAAATATAATAGATAATCCAAAGCGCTGATGAAACCCCCAAATTCTAACATCAAAATTCTGATTGAACCTGGCAGCTTTTCGAATGTTTCACTGTTCAAGGTGTTTACCTATGAGACAATTGTGATTTACACTCAGACGAAGCAGTCAACCGGTGTTATCTCTACTCGATGTATTTACAGTGTTACAGTAAAGCCTTCTATCACATTGCTGCAGTTGCTATCTTCTGTGTAAACATCCTCAAAACCAAATACATATTACACACTGTTTGAAACACAGATATGTTATCTTCATCACGCATGCACTCTTTGGGGCAACACATTAGCCACGAGTGAAAACACAATGACAGGAGTTTTTGGCTAATTTGGCACATCACAGCGGTGGGGTCCACAATCCAAAAGTGAAAAGAAAAAAATGTGTCTATAAACCAATAATGACCAGATGTTCCTTACAACTTTTCTGACAGAAAAAAAATAGAATTTCTCCAAACGCCAACTACCAACAAATCTGTTGAAATACTTGGAATTA
>JAVLVB010000002.1:2820693-2841480 GCA_032876305.1 Orestias chungarensis
CACACACACACACACACACACACACACACACACACACACACACACACACACACACACACACACACACACACAGATTTGTTAAAAAAGGGTCAATATATTACAGTGCCAGGATGAATAAACCTAACTGCTCAAATTCAGTACCACCCCAATACATTATCCAGTGCCACATTTTTTTAAACGTTAAATTTCTTGTCCTTCTTTTTCACATTTACTGTGCACCACAGCTGGTTAGTCAGGTCAGGCCGATGTTCGAGCAGTACAGTATGACATTGCAGAGCAGTCAATCCCCTCTGCCGATTTAAAAGCCAAGGATCCGATTAAGTGCAGCATGACATCAGTATCAGCAAAAAACTAGTGTTGACACTTTCACAGCCTCGCACTGATAAAGATGGATTCAGCCCACGTGTGCTTTAATGCACTTTCACACACTCACCCGGGACATGTTGTTGTGAGAGAAGAAAAAACACTTGGTTAGAACTATATGTTCGCAAGCTCTCATATATTCACTTCCTTTCCAAACATATTGGAATGAAGTTATCACTTTATTCTCTCCTGTCTCTTTCCCACAGAGATATTAACATCCCCCCCCCACAACTCTTACTGCATTTGCCTCTCCTTTCATGTGAACACTGAGGCAGCTGCAGCTGTGTATATGTGTGTGAGGGCATTTGTGTGTTTTCTAACTTGTCTGTGTCTGAGTCAGGGCAGCAAAGCTCAAATAGATCCACTTCCTGTTTCCTGCCAATCTTATCTCAGCCCCACCGCTGCATGTTAACGTACAGAGTGGTTGGTCTGATCATTGACTTGTCATCTTGCTGCCAGAGAAGCTTCGCAGGCAGGCGAGGGTTAATTGATACTTCATTTGGGATGTCTGTGTTCTAAGATGAGAAACAGAAGCAAGCGAGATAAGAGGAGCGAGGGAGGTCAAAAAAAGGAGAGAAAGGAAGTGAAGGGGAAGAGAGATGGAGTGAAAAGTGAAAATGGGTATACCAGAGGAAGGAGGATGAATGGTGAACGGCAAGCGTAGTGCAGTTAATATTTTACAAGCCTGGATTAGAGAGGTCTTGAAATAGGGAATGGGGGGAAAGATTCTTGAGAGTCAGACACGGCAGAACGAGAGAACAGGACTGGGACAGCTGGATAGCTTTGATCAGAAACATCTGTACTTTTCAAGGCAGAAAGAAAAAAGAAAAAAACAGAAAAAATTGGAGGAGAATTAACTGCCTTCCACTTCATGTGTTTGTTTGACAAATTTCCCTCCCTCTGATCCTTGTTTTGCCATGTGCATATTAACTTCAGGTTTAATTGGGCATTGCTTGTATACAAATCACATTTATATAAGCTATGTGCCTCATTGTAAGGTAATATGATTCTGTAAAATGTCTTGCTGAAAATAAATACAATGTAAAACACACATTCTCTAACATTTAGCTTGATATAATGCACTGCTTAAGAAGCACAGCTGACATTTTTGCCGAACATAAAGTCGTTTTTTTATAGATTTTCTATCCATAAAGGCTTTTCTTTGGAGTTTGACTGAACTGTTGGACAACAGATTCCTTAGATAAAGGTACTGAGTCAAATTAAGTTAATTATGATTATATATTTTGTAGTGCTTAATCACCTCACTCTTGATCAAACAAAAATAGCGTTCTCCATTCTGTAGCACTCCCATACTGTTAAATTATTATGTGTATATATATCTATATATATATATATATATATATATATATATATATATATATTGGGAAGATGATAGCCTTAAAAAAGGAAGATGGGATAAATCTTTTTGAAGTACCTTCAGTATTTATATACTGGCTGAGGTTCAATGATAATCAGAGCCAGGCCTACAGGAGCCTCCCTCACTTTTCTAATCTTACTGGTAATAACATGGCTATCATCTCGCTAAATCTTCCTCAAGAGCCCAACTCAGAAGGTCAGTGCCAATATCAGTCCTCTCATTTATTAAACAACATGTGCGTATGGAGACAGAAAGGTAGGAGTGAGCAAGCTTAAATTGAGTGGAAAGCTGAATATATAGAAAGATAAAAACTAGGTATTGAGTGAGATCAAGGAAAACTAGAACAACCAAGGTCAGATTAATGAGTAAATGGGTAAGAGAGGGAAGAGTAGGAATTTATAGTAAAAAAAACAACCAAAAACTGATGAGTGATGAACAGAGAATAGGGGAGGAAGGGGTTTTAAAAGAGATGAGAAGAGTGGAATGAGAGAATGATTGCCTTAATTAATGGACTGTAATATATGACCATATTTCTGGGTTCCAAGATAATATCAGCAAAAATGACTGCGTCCATCATGGGAAAATTTTGCTAATATACTGCCTGACCTTGACCATGGTGTGTGAGCGTCAGAAAAATTAAAAACTGAAAAGAACTACTGGTGACTTTTAAGCAAAAAAGATTAATAATGATTTAAAAAAAAAGATTGTTAAAAGGTGAAAACCACTGGCAAGCATTTTAGCTCCAAGGTTCATGGTGACATCTAAAAAGTGATACTTGAAGAATGCACAGGAGTCCTTCTGTTCTGAAATCTTTAAACAAAGTAAGTTTATGTTCTATAGAACTAAACTAATCTTGCCTTTCTGTCCAAGTGCATATAGTTATACAGTATGTAAACCACCAGCAATCATCACTCCAATGTAGCACATCCACATGTGCTTCCTTGCCATCGGGGTATTACCAATGAATTGGTGAAGATGCTCTTTAAAGTTGCAGAGAGCAGCAGTGTACTAATGACCTACAATGATGGTGGGGCCCTTAAAAATTCACCTGCTTGTTATGACTCAGTGGTCTGTAAAAAAAAATTGTTAAGCCTCTGGTCATACAGCCGCAGCAGTGGGGTGCGAGAGTTACGTTTATGGCATTGCATTGCGTCACCTATTTGTACAGTTTGTGGCAATTGCAAGAATATAATAATTGAATATATCACAAGGGATTTCTTTGTAAACATGATCATGAATGTTTGCTACAAGCTTTTTAATTCTGCATTACTTCATATTGTGCAAATTCAATGACATGTATACACTTTGGGGAAACTAAAGGTAGATTTTTTTTAATTAATTTGCACTGTTTAGCTAAAATTGTGTCAAAGAATATATGAAATGTTTCTTAATATTTACGTTTTTTGTATGATTGTTATACATTTTTATGTGAACTGTCATTTGAACATAGCCCAATCAGGCTACAAATCTCAATAGGTGTTATTTTGGACAAGAAAACACATTGTTCCACTGCTTATTTGCAGTAAGAAGTACCTGCCATAAACCATAAATCAGTCCCACAGTGTTAGAACAGCAATTATGAGGGGATCACCTTCAGAAGCTGAGGCGAAATCTGTCAGTTTTATTCGTTTTTGGAACATGTGTCAGCAATCACAGAAACATCCTTGTAAGCCATTTTCCTGTCACAAAAGAGGCGCAACGAAACTTGACACATATTTCTCTTTTATAACATTCCGACTGCAGTGTTGGTCAGCACCACCAACAACAGCACCAAATGACCTGGATATGGACAGTTCTAAAGATGTAGAGTAGATTGGGTTAGTCTGCGAAGATGTGTAATAAACATTAAAAACTGAAAATGAACATAATTACATGCACGTTTAACTGTTTTGGTGTTGTTTCAGTAGCTATAAAGGGATGCACAGTAACCCAAGATGCAATGCGAATTGGGAAAGACTCTGCTGTTTGGTTTAGCAACAAAAGACATTGTCATATCTGTAATTCAAGGAGCTGAGGAATCACAGAGGCCTACTCATTCTTCTGAATTTCAGCTGGCAATTATTAAAGCACTGCAAAAGTACGTGTGAAACAAATAACTTCAGAGGAGCTTGGCAAAGCACACACACTTGACACACAAACTGTTCCACACACATGGATTTATTTATATTGGAAGAAAGCCTGCTGTGTTGTAGCGCTGTGCCTGGTCCTAAAGTTTACTTACAGGTTCGCGCTCATCATTTGTCAGATTCTGAATGAGACTGCCGAATATCATTTTCATTGCAAATTTCTCTCTGACAGCAATGACTCGGGTTTTGTAGTAGTCATCGTGAATACAGTTGACTTCAAAGAGAGACTTGACATAAAAACAAACAAAAAAAACCGATTGGTGTACTGTTTCCACTGCTGTTGGGAGTTCAAAGGAATTAGAGTTAATGAATATGCAGGTTATAATGATGATTAGGAATCATGTCCTTGCTAAAGATGAGATCAAAGTTCAGCTCTTAGACAATACAAATGAACATTCAATTAGTCTAATCACATCATCAATTAAAATCATCATCAGAAATCTTTGGAAACCCCTTATGTTTTTTTCTCACATATTGTAAATTTACAACTGTAAACTACTGGGATTCCAGATAATAAAGACAAACTAACGAATTTGAAGTGGAAAAGAATTACATTTGTCTAATATCTATGACTAAAGTAAACCTGTAACGCTTCGCTGACAATGTATTTCTAAGTCTCTTGGCTCTTTCTATGTTAGTTGTGTCTGACTACAGGCTAACATTATTGCCAAATGTCCTTTATAAACTGTTTCAACTTCAGAACGAATGGGTAGTGTCTGTTGTTGTCGATTTTCAAGTTGATTTCAACTTCAATTTGGCTGTTCTGACATACAATAATTCCTCTGTGGCTCTGTTTGTGTTTTGCATGGCGGTCCTGCTTCCAACGTCAGGCCTTCACTTTTAACCCCAAGAGTTCTGCCTTTGGAAGCATATGTGCTGCAACATACTGAGACAATTAATTAAGCAATTTAGCTGGGCTCTTTAAAATTTATTTGCATGTAGGAGGTAATTCAGCCATTTGATTTTAGTTTACCCTTATCCTTTTTCATCTACAAATGTCCCTGATGAGGTAAGGCCTCCCACATAGCTTGAAGCACCATTTTCACCAGGGTTTAGGAGTATGTGCAGTGTTTTCGTTCTGCCATACTTAGTATGTGGGCCAAAAGGTTACATTCTTTAGACTAGGACACATTGCTTGTGTTAAAGGACATTTCATTTGAGAAATGCTTCCTTGTTTTAAATGTTCTAAAAAAGGAAGCACATATGGAGTGCATATACATGCATGGAACACTATTCAGAATTTTTTTTTCAAAATATTTTTTATAACCTATGTATAGTTTTGCTTGGCATTGTATTTAAATCAGACTAAAATTTGTTGACGTTATCCGTTTATATGTTGACATAATGGAATATTCAGGGTCATGACATGAATGCTTCAAATGGCATATATTACCCAACAAGCTGCTCTGAGAAGTAAAGCACCTTTTGTAAGAAGGTGTGGAAGGGTCCACCACATTGCCTTCTTACTAATGGACACAAACGTCAGCACGTCCAAACTCTAAGGATACATGGTACACGCACTCAACTTGGAAAAAGAAACAAAAACCAAATAAGTCCTGAAACTATACTCCTGTGCAATGCAGAATGCGTGCACTTTGCGTATGTGTCCAAGGAATACCAGAATAAGTTTGAAAAAAAGAGTCACATATCTGTGTGCAATTCATGCAACTCAGTAGCGCACACAGATGGTTCAACACACTTTTAGTCAAGCATTTGTTCTGACTTCTACAGGTGCTCAACAGAATTCACACATAATCGAATACACTGTTTCTTCAGTTCAACTGGGTTTTGTATTAGGATATTTGCATACTCCCTTGTTATTCAAGGAACTAAGATTTTTTTTTTTTTCCTGCAGCAAAACACAATAAACATTTGCATATCCTAAATTGCCATAAAAAATAAATAAATAAACTTTACATATCCACTAAAAATAAACCCTGCAGTACATAAAAAGAAGTTCTAATAATAAAAAGAGAGCAGAGCTGTAGACGGTCAATAAGAAGTGGAAAGCAGCTGGCCTGGCAGACAGAGCCAGAATCAATGGAATTCTATAATGGCTCAAATGTCAGTTATTTCCAACTTCTTTCTTTCTTTCTTAAAGAGAAAAAAATAAAATAAAATCTTTATTGCTTTCTCTGTGAAGCAAGTGCTTTTGATACTGATTATTTGAATATCTGTGGTTCTGCTTTTTATTTGCGGGTGTGAATTTTGGCAGTTTAACCCCACTAAGCAGAAAAGCAGCAGCATAGTCAATATCACCACAATTGCCTAAGAAGCAAAAACTATACGCACGGATTAATGAGTTTTATAACTCAAATTATCATTCAACAGCCTCCAGACTGTCTCAACATGCAGAGTAGATGCACTCTGACACACAAAAGGCACCAGAACAAACGCACAAGAACCTTACATTGACTTCCACTCGATCTTTCTTCATTTCTACACCCTAACACGGACCGTTTGCATAAACCAAACCGTCACCAGTACATGCCTAAATCTAGACATAACCCTAACTCGCTAACTCCCAAAGAGGACTTCCTCCATCAAGAGCAGTGGGTCCTCACAACGTTGTGCTTCTTAAATGCCGAAAAACACACTCTCTTCTTTGGCCACAGACAGGTCGGGCTTTTTCTGTCAGACTGTGAAACCACAGAAATGCAGAAATGTCAAAGTTGATACACCGCGCCAAGCAAAGAAAGGATATTAAGGGACTTTGTTTGTGTTTATAGGTAATGTCAAAACACATGTTTTATGGATTACTGTGTGTGGTGAGCAGTCTGGAGGAAAAGAGAAATTTGAACATTAAAATCAAGGGCAACTGGTAACCGACAAGGGTCTATGCAGCAAAGAAAAGCCTTGCATTTTCTAGACACCTTTGTCCACTACAGTCAATAAGCTCTTAAAAATATCACCTTTCTTTTACATGCCATCTGCTGGTATACAAAAATAAAAGAATAGAAAAAAACTACATGTGTGAGCACTTGTACAAATATAAGGGATGTGCCTACATGCACGCACTCTCACACGGTGCAGTTACATGTCCCCTGTGTTCCAGTCTGCAGCTCGAGCTATAATGACATCCAGGTATGTTTGCTCTTCATTTTACACGGCTCATCGCAGCTCCAAACAGTGTACCGGTGCAGGGGTTGGGAGGTTAGAAAGAGAATCCGTGTTTCTGCATGCAGATGTCAGTACTAAGCATTTCACTGCACATACCAGGCCCCCTCAGAACATCTGTGTTATAGATCACATTTTGCGAGCTATTGAATGAGTTTTGCAATGCATTTATGTGTTTTTACCATCCTACGAGTTAAGTTCATCGCCTTCACACACACACACACACACAAACACAGACACGATGAGGATTCTCCCTGGCTTGTTGACATTCCAGTAGCTTGGCCTCTTTGTCTGCTCCAACTTCCCCTCATTCAAAACAGACCTTCGCACTTTCTTTTCTCTCACTCACTCATTTGCTCTGTCCTGCACGCACAAACACACACACACACAGTTTTAACCCTTATTTTATAAAGAATCTTCTTCATGAAAACAAACAGATCTTTCTAGTGATCCTGACTAAGTAGCAGTAGCAAAGTAGGCACACTACAACAGGAATTCAGCTAGATGTTTTCAAAGATATAGACACACTCTGTACAAATGATGCAACTATGAGTCTATTTTCTCAAAATGAAAGTTTCCTGGAATTCAGTTTTTAAAAAAAATAAAATACTTCACTTGTAACAAACTCGCTTGCAATATTGTTATGATAAAAACATGCTACCAAATTTACTTATTTACTTTGTAAAGCAAAGATTGGATTACTATAATAAGAGCTATACATTAATTTAGTAATTCATCACAGAATTTGTTATTACCACATTTTTTTTTTAAATCATCAGAGGAAAGGTAGGGTTGTTGATGTGTTTTATAGATGAACTCTTTTATGCACTCTGATTGCAGTGTTTTTTTTTTTTTTTTTGTGTGTGTGTTTTTTTACAAACTGGAGTTACACACGTAGTCACATTTAGAGCTACGTGGCATGTCTGTTGACACCACGCATAGATTTGTCACGTGTTTAGAGTAAACATTTTTTTGATCTGTTGATGTCTGCACAGACGGCTGCTTGACAAAGTAGTCTCTAAGACTAAGGCCAGAGGACGTAAAAAAAAAAAAACCTCAGGTGTGAGTGTAAGTGAAAAGTCACAAGTTGGATTTTTCAAAGGAATTCATGTGTTTAAACAAATTGTTTTATTTTTCTCTCATTTTTTATAAACCGTTTCCTTTCCGTCCACTTACATGTATAAATATATTTATCTAGTGATGCAGTTGATACTCTCTACCCAACAGCGCTCTTGAAGTATATCATTAATACAATGGATAAATGTATATGTTAATTTGTTTTTTTCAAAAGTATCGATGTTGTTCATTGAAAAAAAAATGAAAATAATGAAAATCTCCTGTTTTCTTCATCATTCCCTCATGCATAAATGTCAGTTGATTAAATTAGACAAAAATTTATCAACTGGTGCATTTAAAAATTGCAGAATTAAGACAATATTTGGACAAACTACATCAAATTCTCTCACAAAGAATGCCAAGTTCTTTCCCCTGTAGAACTTAAACAGTTAATCAAGCCAAACTCAACTTCCCTTTTGTTATCCTTCCTTTACTGTTAAGATAAACAGACATACAGCATGAAAAGCAAGAATTAAAGACTTTGTTTACCTCAATAAATACATTTCTAATAACCCTGCGGTTACACAATGCATTGTGGCTTGATAAATATCTGTTAATCTATGCCAGTCTCTTGAAAAAAATCATCAAACTGAATTTTGTAATTACAAGACAGAGTCTATAGAATTATCACCTCAGCCTTTTCAATTTGCACACAACATCTTCTCTATTTTTTTACACATGCCTGCTGGTTCTCAGAGGCCTGGTCATGCATAATTCCTTGTTGAAAGATACAGACACTTTTTATGTCAGTGCTGAAGACATGAGCGTGCATGTGTTAGCCCATAGTTGAAGAAAGGCATTCATGTCTTAGGTGCTTGTCAAAGAGAAGAGGGATTCAGTGTTTTAATTTCTTTGAACAGACACGCACTTGCATGTTTCACTATTCTACTGAAGGCAGGAATACATTTGACTAAGAAGTAATGAGACTGACTGTGAGTAAGTATGTATTTTCTGAAAATAATGTTTTATTTTATTTTTTATTACCAAGTCTATGAAAATCACAAGTGATTTTGAATCTTTACAATTAATAAAAAAATTAAAATTCTTCCAAGATAAGAATGATGTGACTGTAAATAACACAAAAAAGCAAATACCAGGTTTGCCCGTCCAAAAATATAAAAGCTTCACCATTTAACCTGTAAAAAGCGATGTGAATGGTGTGTTCAAGGTTATGTGCAGTTTTAGTTTTCCTCCAATTACAGCATTGTCCATGGTAGCCAAAAGGTAGGTTATGGTTTTATCTGACCAGATCAACTATCTCAATTTGTTGCTGTCCCTCGTCCATGTGCTTCAGGCAAACTACAAATTGGATTTGTTGAGGATTTCTGTCTCCATAAATAGACCATATCTGTGGAAAACACAACAGTATTTTCCCAGTCTGTCAATTATTTCACTTGAGCACTGTTTTACAGGAGTTGCTTCCATTTTCAGATGATACCTAATAGATTTTGATTAATTAAATCAAATTTGAAATGTAAGTTTGCTCCTAATGTCTCTTCTACCTTAACAATGATAACACATTTTAGTTTAGTTAGTAGTTCATATTATGTACATGTAGACAAACGTCAGATCTTCAACTGCCGAAAGAATTGCATAAATTACACTGGAATATTCTCTTGAAGGGACCACATCAGAAATTGTGGTAAATGTAATCTTCTTTGAAAAAATGACTTTCTGGGTCAGCCTTTTTTTGCATTTGTTCCACAATCTTGTACAACCACAGTTCTCACATCGCCAACATTTGTTGTGTTTGTGCTCTATAGCAGTACAAATACAGTGTGCACAAGTGCTGTATTATAAACCAGTGGCGCATTTCTGATAGGCATCATGATCTTTACTGGCAGATGAATATAATGGATAAAAGGGGAGAAAAGACTTTGGGAAGTGGCAAAAGCAGAAGCCAGCCTTTCACATGTTGAAATGCAGGAGCAAGGGTAGAACGGCGAAGCATTTATTCTAAAATTTGCAAATGAAAAAGGAATGAAGTACCACCATCTCATGTCACATCATTCTGTCTATCTCCTGTCTAAATCAAGAAAGGCTTAAAAAAAAACTGATGAGGCAAACACATGCTCAAATTAAAGAACACAATAACTTCAGAGAAAAGCTGATGCAGCCCTGATTTTAAACCAAGTAGATGCAAATTAGGAGTCGTTTTAATCTGTTGCCATATTTGCTAAAAAAAAGTCTTGAAAAGAGATTTAAACTTTTTTAAACTACATTTTGTGTTTGGAAGATGGCAGGGTGTAGAATCAGAATCAGAATCAGGCTTTATTGGCCAAGTATGCTCACACATACAAGGAATTTGTCTTTGGTTACACAGATGCTTACAGTACACAAAAAATACAGTAAAGAAAAATTTATAACATTTAGCATGTGTAATTTATATTTTTTTTAAAGTGCAGTTTTGTGCAGTATAAAAAACTATAGAAGTTATAAAAATATATAAATAAATTGTTCAATTGTTGATGACAATAATGGAAGTTGGAAAAAAGCTTCTCTGTAGCCTGGTCGTACGGGTCTTCATGTGGCTGAATCGTCGGCCTGATGGAAGGCACCAAAACAGGTGACGGCCAGGGTGAAACGGGTCGGTGATGATTTTCTCTGCACACTTCCTGGTTCTGGAGGCATGCAGGTCCAGCAGTGCGGGCAGCTTTACACCGATGGTCCTCTCTCCAGACTTGATAATGCGCTCCAGTCTCTTGGTGTCGTGTTTTGTGATAGCACTGCCCCACACTGTGATGGATGTGGTGATGATGGACTCTATGATGGCTGTGTAGAACTGCACCATCAACTCTTGGGCTACGTTGAACTTCCTCAGCTGGTACAGAAAGTACATCCTCTGTTGAGCCCTCTTGATGATGGAGTTGATGTTGCTGTCCCACTTCAGGTCCTTGGAGATCGTTGTGTGTATAGGTTATATAATAGGTTAGATAATTACTTACACAAACCCATTAATTTAGAATTCAAACTCCAAACTCTGATTCTTTGCATTTTATGGTATTTTGCCAAATATTTGTGTTGCCAAACTCAGAAACATGTCAAAGATCCTCAAATCAATAATTATGTGTACTCAATGACATTTATGTTTTCTTTTTTTCATCAATAGATAATATGAATATTACTTGATAAATTTGCAATGCTGATCAAAAAAAAAAAGAAAAAAAAAAGGCACAATTGTAAATCTGCTAGCCAAAACAAACTGAACTATACTTTGTCTGTAGATGTGGTATATGATCATGTGCACATCTGTAAAGGAACAAATTATATCAATACATGGATAGTGCTGTAAAAATAAGTTGTTCCTTTGGTCTTCATTACTTTTTTGGACACAAACATTTTTGATGCAGAAATACAATGTGAAAAAGAACCAATAATAGGAAACAAATAAATAATAAATAATAAATTGAAACAAAGTTGTTGTTATTTTCTGATACTAAATGTGTTTGATTATCAGAAACATTAATTAGTCACAAGTAAAACCATAGAAGATATCTAAGTGAGGCAAATTAACTGATTGGTGACCAATATAATAAAAGAGCATAAATAAACTTCTAAGGCCTGGAAATATTGCATAAATGAAAAAGAACGGGTTTGCTACAGTGTCTCAGAGTTTCTTTGCGTGTCTTGTTTTACATTGATACACAAAGTTGTTTCTGTTATCTGTACATGGAATGCTTGATGTGTTGTAAAGAGGTACATTGTTCAAGTTCAAACTAAAGGTTAATCCCACTGCTGTTAGATTTCCTCTGAGGTCTTTGTCTGTACTTGTGTGTTGCTATGTGTAAGGTGCTGTGCTGAATATAGTATGTTATCAATCTGACAGATCAGGCTCTTTGTTATGCTGTTAAAGAAATATGACAGATGTACACTCGAGACAGAGGCAAGATGGTGCCAGTGTATATCGATATCCTTTTGCATTGATTTACTTCCAATTTGTATAGTTTTAAAACATGTTTTCCTATGTAAGTATGTATTAGAGCTATTTAAATCTAATATATTTGAATTGATGAGCTAAATCGGAATTATTTTATCATTATTTAGTGAAATAAAATAAATATATTGTCCTGGCCAAATCATTTAGAAGATTTTTGTTAGTTTACATACTGTGAACGCTGAATTGCTTATTGGTTCTGGTATTTAAAACCATTAAAATGTGTTCTTTGCAAAGATTTTACTTCATTTTTATGCGAATTGACTAACGTATTGTATTATGAATTATACACATATATTATTGTAATATATAATTGTATTAGTATAGTATAGTATCAATTGGCTTATGTTGCAATGTGACCATTTTAGTTAGTATTTTTCCCCTAAACGGATGTTTTTTTACTTCATCTTTTATCTCTGATGCATCACATTTCCAGCAATTTACTTCAAGCCAAACCTCAGTTCTATGTTGGTCGGACAGTCAGAGATGCAGTTGCAGGGAAAAACATGCAGTCTGTGACTTTCTGTTAACTTTATTGTGCTCTGACTGCTGCGTACAGCATCTGACACGATTTTACGTCCGATCAGACTTCAAGTCAGATCCATTTAGCCCTTGAACCATTTTTTTAATTCAAAAATCAGAAAAAAAGAAAGTAATTTTGTCCGTCATCCAGTTTGGCGCCGCAAATGGCTGCCTCAGTGTAATTACACCAAAACAAATTCCTCGTACGTCCTATGTGTACCTGGCAAATAAAGTTGATTTTAATCTTAATCTTTTAATCTTAAATATACTGTAATTTGGTAATTCATTGTAATGCTGCAAACAATAAAATGCCTGATACTGGCTTTGACCACTGACAATATGATGTTAAACATCCTTTGGATGCTTTGCCATGTGCTGCCAAATGAATGATGGATTAGCGGCTAGTAATGCACCAGCAGGGGGAAACATGATCTTCTATTATTGTTTTTAGGCCCTAGTCTTTTTTTATCTTGCTGTATCTATTAGTTTTAATTTCATTTCCAGAATATTTCTCTCAATGTTTTTAAGAATGTGTGTTAAATGGTCAGATGAATAACCTAATACTTTTGATTCAGACTCAGATTATCCCCTTCAAGGTTTCGTAATGACATGTCTCATTTTAATCTTTTGGTCCGTCACCTTGGCTATGACAGGATATTAGGCTTCATAATGACCTGTTAGTCCTAGTGGATTGTGCCATCCAAAGTTCCAAGGATGATGCTTTACATCTGACAATGACAGAGGGGCCTGTGCTTCTGTTTCTTTCTTAAGGGCAAATGCATTCTGTAGAGAACCGGGCTGTTATCTATTAATAATGGAACCATCTCCCCAACCATTACACCATGCTGCCACTTGTGAAGGATGTACAAAAAAACAAACAAAAAAAACAACAACAACACTCTTGGTTGAAAAAAACCCACCATCAATGTCCCTAAGCACAAAGCCTTTTTTGTTTCCTAGTATAATTTAGTAAATAAAAAATATGATTTATATTTTTTTATTTAGATAGAAAGTAGCCATTATTCATATTTAGCAGAACAGAAAAAAGGGTAGCACATCCAGCAAACGACTATGTTGAGGACTGTAGCCTCCCAACATGATGTGCCTGATCTACAACTGAGACTACGATCTTTTAATGTAACCTATATGCCAGTAGTGGACAGTACTGGAGTACATTTACTTTAGTTCTGTATTTAAGTACATTTTTTGAGTACCTGTAATTGACTATTTTTAAAGGAAATGTATGACTTTGACTTTTATTCACACAATGCTTGACAATAGAGATAGCAGGAGACATCAAGCGGAGAAACAAGGCATCCAAGTCTATATACCAAATTTTGGGAATGAGAAAAAATTTGTATCCTCTCTAAACTTGACAAGATCTGAGTGTCACAGTAATTCTGCAAGCCACTAATCAATGCCCTGCAAGTTGGATTGAATAAAATATCTGGGAAAATGTGTCTGACTACTCCTGTTTTTTTGTCACAGGTTTATGGTGAAGCGTTTATATATTTAATGTCCTTCCATAACCAAGTGGTTTCAGAGAGGTAAGGTTCCTCAAAAGCACCCAGAAAACAAGAGTTACTAGAAAGAAAAAAAAAAAGGAAAATGTTTTTTTTTTTTGTACAAAGTGTATCACAATGTAAATTTGATACCCTTGATACAGGTATAAACGCACTATACCAGACTGGGGATGTTACATAATAATTGCAATTTTTTAAACATGATAAGACATAATGTACTATATACTTACTATGTACCCTAAAATACTTAAAAATAAACATAAAACATGTATTTTATATAATCCACAATATATGTAAGAGAAGAAAAAGTGTGTCAGCTACTTTACCACTTGACAAACTAATAAATATACCCGTAAATCAGATATGCATTAGGTATTAAATCCTACCCTGTAATAAAAGACTTGTAACTAGCCCGATTTTATATGTATGGATTTATCTACAAGTCTGTTTTTTACTTTGGTGAAAAATGTAAATATATATTTGGATAACATCTTATGACTTTATGTGCATTGGCCCAATTTGCTACATCGTAAAAACATCAGTCATAGACATTTTTACATCTTTAAATTGTTCTGAGCTTTTTAAATTTATTTTTTCCTTATTATTTTAGGTGGTAAACCTTTCGGAATGAGAAGTCGAATAGAATAAACTATAATCCCCAGACAATGAAGTTTCCGTGAGCAAATGGTTTGTGTATGCATCCATTCCACAGCAGCAAATCATGCTTCAACAAAGACAGATAGGACTGTCCTTGCACAATGTCATGGGCAACAAATACAAATGGCCAAAACAGTCAGGCACATGCACACACTTGAAGGCGCACATCCACACAAGCGAGCAGCACTTCATCTATGCCTTTGTTGCTGCTCGTCTACAAGGACGGAGAGTTCTTTTTGGAAAAGCAGTAGTGTTTTGTTGTTGCTGTTTTATTTTACTTTTTTTATGAAGCTCAGTCAGCATTGCTACCCAGTTACTGGCTCACAGGAAAACTTCTTGACAATGTGCTTTAAAAAAAAATGTTTTCAAAGGAAATGCTAAATGACAAAGACACATCTCAAAGTGACAGGACACAACAATCGTCTTTCATACCATTAAGGAAAATGAATCTTCAGCTTGCAAAGCAATCAGAGGTTGAATGTACTCCGGGAGGTATTTCTATGACACCTTCATTCTACTGCTTCCCATATCCCAAGAAACAAATCTCTCCAAAGTTTTTCTGCCTTTGTAGAAGTGAGGATTTCTGGTCTGAGAAGACACATGACAATAGGCAAAATGTCTCTGTGGGATGGAAAGACAAAAAAAACAACTTTGTTGCTCCTTTGAGCACTGTTTCAGAGGCCTAATGGAGATTGTGCGAGTTTAAAGAAATAAAGTATAATTATCAGTTTGTTTTCAGCAATTAGCTTTGATTTTGATTCCTTTTTCTTAATTTTTATTTCATGACTTACTCAGATGTTTTTATTTCACTCACATTTACATCCTTTAATGTAAAGTTATTTATTCGTTGTCAAACTTAACTAAAATGTATTGCCCACCACTTTATGTATTGGGTATAATGGTTCAATTGGAATTTGCAGTTATCAAATAAGCACAGCCAAATATTGAATTTAAGTGATAATATCATTAATATGAAGCAGCTACACAATGGAAAATGTTTTAACATAAACCAAAATAAGGCCATACCATCAGATACATGTATGCTAATGGACCACCACTGACCAAATATTGCTGCCCTCAAAAAAAATAAAAAATAAGAACCCTGGTGTGAAAGTTATGTGAAAAATCACTAGTGTCCTTACCTATTTTCTTATTTAACTGTAAGTTATGTTGGAGGTTTGTTTGATCAAATCAGAGTAACTGTAAATCTACAGAACTCTCTCAGAATCCATCCCCCATATTGAGGGCTTTGAGAGTCTCATCCAATTTCTTGGCAAAAGATTTTATTGCAAAACCGCATTTGCCAAAACTCTACTTAAGCTGTAAAGAAAAACATTAGGGTCCAGGCAGCTTTAACTTATTGAACAGTCTGTCAGGTGGACCTGGGGACGAAGAGTCGGGGCTCTCTGATTTTTAATGGCACGGAAATACGCTAGTTTGGATTTAATGGTATGGAATCAACAAAATGGCTTTGGAAACAGAAAATATATCTTACAAATGGTCTCTCAATTCAATATTAGGGGACTTTTTGGCAATCTATTAATGAAGAGACCCCTTTAAATGACTAGATAAATTGATTTGTTAAGTGTATTTCTTTCAAATTACAGCAAACTCTTTCATTTCCAGTATCGACTCTGCCAAAGTGTCCTCATTAAAACATACAGAGTATCTGAAGCCTCTTTTTTCCTTCTTTAGTTAGAGAAATATTACCTTATCTAAAGCCACAGTACATGAACCCTTTTTCATACATTATTCACACTGCACTGAGTGCATACTGTAGAAGAGTTATAACATTTTTGAGTGCTACAATAATGCTTTTTTTCTGCTTTAAAAAATAAAAATCATAATTTTTCTTCAACAAAAACTTACAGATGCTCTATGTGTTTTAATATACATAGTAAAAAAATTTGTAGCTTTTATTTGAAAGACAAAACGCTGCATATCTGGATTTACAAAAAAATAAATAAAAATCATTAAAGGTTTAGTGCAACATTAAAATGAAATCAAGAGATAATAAATTACTTATACATAAGCCATCAACAAATACGTTACTAAGTATTCGGTAGTCCTTTCACAAGGTTTGATAACTGATAGGGTGTATGGGAAAAGTGCTTAGGTTTCCATTTATGCAGAATACTGCTTACAAATATATTTATTTTGCTTCTGAACCATTACATTGCAGCTAAACTACCACCTTGATTAAAGTAAAGGTTACAATTTAAATTTAAGATGTTGATTTATCCACTGTCAACATCAATAGTTGCTCACTGCGCATTTTTAGGTTTTAAACAAGTCTACATGACATCTTAAATGCTGATACAACTCCTTTGAGAGTAGATGTTTTGCAAATCTCTAAAGCCAAATGAAATAGAAATACATTTCTCAACATAGACAGGTAAGCTAGTCATTTTGGCACTTGCAGCTATGGCTTAATAGGAAGAGTAGTTGTTTTGCAGTTTGAAAGTGAGTGTGACTCCAGCCTTCTCCCTTCCACATGTTGAGTGTGCCTCTGAGCTGAATACTTAACCTCAAGTTGCCTACTAATCTGAATATCTGTGTATGTCTGCTTGTGGTTGCGACTTGATCAATGCGATTCTAGTATAAATGTACTTTGACTAGAAAAGCACCATATCAGTTCAGTACATTTACCAGCTTTATACAGTTCTTTATAGTTCTTCTGTTAAGGTCTTTCAGTCATGGAGGTCAAGCTGTACACATAATTCATAAAACATAATTACCATTTCTTGTTTTAAACAATATTAATGTAACGCAACACTCAAGGACATCCTGGTGGCATCTTATATCAGTGGACAGTTTGTGTGCACTTAATGCTCTGATGCACTGCTAAAATAAATTATGTAAACAATCTTTCTACTAGTAGCTAATTAACACATGACAAATTGTCTCCTTTTTGGCTCTCAAACGAAGCAGTCTACCGTTCACCATGTTTTACACCAACTTCAAACCATCAATCATTCTGGATGCATTAAATAGAGACATATTTGTGTTCTTTAATAACAGCATGGATGTGGGAGGTCCCAGACAGATAAGACTGATAGTCAATATGAAGTATTTTTTTTATACGATAATAGATTTTAGTTTTACTCTATTATTTTCTTATACTTATTTCAGTTGGTTTACATTAACCTAAATCTTTTAATATATTAGAATTTTACTGAAGCGTTCAAGCTACCACCGATGAACGGATATTTTGAAAGATTTCTTTGCATGACCATATCATAAACTCCATGAACAGCGTCAGATGTACACCACTGCTACACAAGTCTAGGCAAAATTATAACTAAATTCAAATAACACACAGCAAAAAAATGTAATTGATGGCTTTACAGAACATTAAAAGAACATTCAAATTTCTGAACAATTCAAGTTACCTGTGACATCTTGGGAGAAATGAAACAATGTAACTTTATGTATAAAAGTCTCGATATACTATGTGCTGGAAGGTACTTGCCAGTGGAGAACGTAAACCTAAAACATAACCAGACAGAGTGACCCTTAATGGACACTTTACTGGGAATCCCTCCTTAAAGATTGATGAGTTAAGCGTTTCACTACAACAGAAACACAATTACACACTCGGATAGAAATAGCACAAATAGACAGAAACACTCAGACAGTAAGATTTCAAGATTTCATATCTTCATGTAAAAGACTGAAATTGGTTGGAAATGGTCCATTACTCAAAAGATTGTATCAGCCAGTCGGGAATTCTAAATCTATATGGTCAAATTACACAACTCCCCCCACAAAACTTATTGGATTGTACAGACGATTGTCATTTTTTATTCCTGTCGTACTTTTTTCTCTGCGTCCCCGTAACATTTTAATGTCTGCCTGACAATTAAGGAATCTTGAGTAAAGAAAACGGAAACTGATCGATAGAATCATGAATCATGATGACATTTGCACATACATCTTCTAATTTATTTGTTTTATTGAAGATTTCAAAGGACTTAAAATGATAACCTATAACCTTGAAAATTGTGAGGATAATAACATCAAACAATGCATTAAAAATATACTGTTACAGTAATCCATGAAAGTAGAAATACCTGCTACCTATATTTTGAATTGTTACGAATTCATTCCCATTATTTTGATGTTTATCGCATCATATAAAGTTTTAAAAGAAAAAAAGGTGGCAGTGTGGTTAAAATATTCAGACGAAATCCATACATTTATATAATCTTTCTTGAAATGATAAAAAATATGGCTGTGTTGTAATCCTTAATTACATCTAATTAATATCTTCTCTACTCAATTATTCTTTAATTGGTTATTAGTAACACGACTCTTGCTCTCTACAAAAAACAAGAAAGTTTTAGCAATTAACAGCTTGGTTTTCCAGGGATAACGCAAGTAAACCATTTGATCAGCTAGTCTAACAGCAGCCAAGTCTAAATATTACAGCAGGAATATCTTTGAAATAGGGATTTATTATGTACTGGAGATGCACAGAGAAATCAGCCATATCATAACATATCACATATCATCACCCAACTTTAGCCATCATAAAACCAGAAACATAAAATGTTTGCTTCCATTGCTATATTAATTCAACTTGAACACAAACAGAATGTATGCATAATCTCAAAGCCTTATTTGTCAGTAAGTTAGAGTCTAATTTATTAGGAGCTTTAAATAAAACATAGATACATTTAGAGAATAATTTGTGTTAAATTATTCGGTATATATACTTTTTCAATTTATTTTGAAGGGTTAATGCTTCCTATTTTTGCTATCCCAAAACCCCAGCTAAATAGGATCAGCATCACTTCGCTAAGTCTGTCTGCCAGTGTTTGAGTCAGTCAGTCTATAATGCATCTTCCAATGCTGTCAGTCAATCAACCGGATGAGCTCTATGTTGAATTTATTACAAGCGGCCTGCCAACGAGAGAACACTGATTACATTGAGTGCTACTCTGGATAATGAGAACGGTAGACATTACCCCACAGCAGGAATGGTACATGGCCTAAACACAAACATATTATTTTTTTTTTTGTATTTCTTCACTTGTTTTTCACTGCTCTCTGTTTTCTCCGAAGACACATCAGACAGCAGTTATAGCTCATAAATAATTGATTACATTTAGCTGTATGAAACTGTCTTTTGTTGTGATTTGTGCACAGACAGACAAATTACTGCATGTTTTCAGGGAAGATTTACACTTTAACCAAACCGTCGTCTAAGTCAGTGTTCCTGTGGTGATTTTTTTTTCCTTCTGTGCACTAAGGCTAAAATGCACAAGAACTTAATTAGACAACAGACTAAAAAATATTTTACTGAAGTGACTATAACATTCCTGCTGCAGTCAATCAAAAATATATGAGCTTATGTTCTGTAATGTTATTATTGGCAGATATGAATACATACAGATGTTTATATTTTTTTAAATACTGTTATAATACATAACACTGTTTTATCACATCATGCTTTCAAAGACGTTTTTTATCAATGCTAATTTTATCCGTCTATATGAGCCTCTATGCACAAATTAAATTAGACTCAACTGTCACGCATGATAGGGGCCAGCTACAAGATGGCAAGAATTAGTTGCACCATCCATTCACAAAAAAAGGGATAAATAGGTCTAAATAGCAAACCATATGCTCAGACATATCGAAGTGTTACCAGAAGAAAATGCAGCTATGACAGCTGTAATACCATGGAATTATTTCGCGAGTTAACCTCTTACTTCCTGCTGTCTCTCATTTGCTCTCATTCCCTCTGGCGTTGGATTGCCTGAGCTTTTCGTCTCTTATCCCTTCACTCTTTTGTCGGGGGAAATTAGACAGTGTGGAATTTTAGGAGGGGGAACAAAGGTAGAGATGTACTACACCAAATCTTTATTTTACGCTGTAAAAAGAGTAAATGATACCATGGGTGGCAGATCTGTAAATCACATGACATTTGATTAGGGGTAAAATATGGAGAAAGAGAATAAAGTGATAGGATACCAAAATGAACTGTAGACACATTGCAAGAAAGGAAAAAAAAGACACAGTATATTAGTCAATGTGTGTCAAAGG
>JAVLVB010000002.1:2841580-2884560 GCA_032876305.1 Orestias chungarensis
ATATATATATATATATATATATATATATATATATATATATATATATATATATATATATATATATATATATATATATATATATATATATATATATATATATATGTATAGGAGTGAAAGCTAAGAAGATAAACACTTCTCTTTTGGTCTAGGCTTTGTGTCGCTATACAGGTCCTCTGTGCATTTGATGATTGACTTTTAAATAGAATATGATTGACTTTATCACTATTAGAAAAAAAAAACTAATCTAGGAACATAGACATCCAGGCATCAACTGTTTAATGAACCCTTCAATCATCCATCGCTTCTTCTCGAAGCTAGCAATTTTAAAGTAAAGCTGCTTATAAGTGGAGTTAGGAGTTGTTCATAAATGCATATTGATAACGGAACACGTACAAATTCAAATGCTTTCAAAACGTGAAATAAAACTATCTCTCGTTCTCTCTGTGGCTGATAGATACTGTGTATTATATGCATATTGGCAAGTCAAACTTGAAGATTTGAGCCCTAATTACTAAAGGGTAAGGACCTATAAACCATGGTTTACCTTCATATGAAAGATTATATTACCAACAGTCTTCATTTTTGTAGTAATTATTAAAAATTATGTTCTTGATCCCTGAAATGAGTATTTCCTTAATTTTAGCTTTCACAGTTCAAAACCAGCTAATCCATGTAGCTTGTCTGGATAATTTATGTTTACAAAAAATGTTTTGTGTGTATCTGAGAGCCTTTATTTTAAGTATTTATTTTTTAAAAGTTTTATTTTTCTTTAAAAAAAAAACATATTCGGCCTTTTGAGTAATCGACCACTTTTGAGATTCCCAGCATGTTAACAGTCTCTTTTATTATTTGTGTTATCAGTTTTTTTTGTTTACTTTTTTATGTATTCTACCTGATGTTTTCTCCTTAGACAAAATGTTCAAGTCTCCTTTTCAGAACATTTTTATGTCGGGTTTTGTAAAACAGCTTAATTTGGAGCCTGTCTCTCTTCTTGCCTTTCAATTATTTTGTTCCCTCTGTTGTTGCAAGTGATGTTTTAGTTAGTAACTTCCATATTTGGGCCTCAGATTCCCTTATGAAAATTTTCTTCCACTGTTTCTGTTGACGCGAAATCAGGAATGGGTTGAATTAGTGCAAACCAAAATGTCAACTAAAATGTTGTGGCAATGACTTTGGAACGGAGATTAGATAGATTTGACGAGAAAACAGGGGTCAACAATTGTGAGCCACCATTTTGAGTTAAAGAAAAGACTTGGATGAGGTACCTACCATTACTTAAAGTATGAAACGACACTTTACAGTGAATTATATTTGCTGTAATATGTTCTTTGTCCTTAATACTGCTTTAAGAGTTTGCAAATCATTTATATTTTCTTAATTTTATGCATTGATTGCTTTGGGTTATATGACATATTGTTTTGTTTTTATGTAGCAGTGAGAGTTTGTCAAACAAACAAATATGTTATCACAGGTTTTGACTTAACATTTTATTTATTTTGCCTGTTGCCCATTGTGCTTTAATTTATCTTTTTTTTTTCATTTTCTGACTAGCAAAAAGAATAAAATATAAATAAATCCTAATTTGCACTGAAATACATCTCAACATTTTTTGTTACTCAAGGAAGTGACTTGACTATAAAAATAGCATACAAGCCCAGTGTTTCAGTCTTACCCTCGCAGCCTAATGCTTGGTTTTGTTCTAAGCTTCTCTCAACTTATTACCGAACAAAGTTCTCCTTCAGGCAATAATTGTTCCTTTGGCTGACTTTGGGTCTTGGTTTGCCTGTTTCTGTTTTTAACTGCAAATCTCCTCCTTTAACTTTTCTGCGCTTTCAAATAACAGTCAAATTCACAATAGCTGTTACAATTTACACTGTGTGTCTTCATGTTTGTGTGAGAGTCTTGTGACATGGTGGCGTGCGTCACTGTGGACTTACTGGCATCCTTGGAGTCTCTGTTTGGGTCAGCTGACCTAAACAGTCCATTCTCATAGACTAATACGTCGGAGGCCACCCTTCACTAAGAGTCAAGTGACGGACTGACTTGTGTGTCAAGATCACACCCTTTAAAGGCTTGGTCAGATCTGTTGTCCTGCATTTTGCAGAGGCTCTCAGACGATCAGCAAGCATATTATCTTGCGCCAGCTTTACCTTTGAAAAGCTCTGCACACAGCTAAAACATTGCATGGACGACAACTGATCTAAAGCAGCCCGAATTCTCTTGCACCTTATTGTTGTAAAATTTCAAAGCACAAACACAGTTGGCATCTAGAATAAGATCATTTGCAAAATTATGATCAAATAATTATCTCTGAACAAATTAATCCAAACAACAAAAAAAAGAACTGGATATTTGCACGTTAACAACAGTCATACATAGTGCTCCTCTAGTTCTCACACCACAAGCCAACATGTTTTTGTGAACACAGACATTTCCAAATAACACTATATCCCACTTTTTGTAACAGCAGCTTTTTTCAGCCATGTAGCCGGCAGTCTGTAGCGAAAGAGAGTGGTTGGGTAATGATGCTTTAATCCATGCTTTATACAGCTGGTAAAAAAAAACTGAGATACCATTCCACTTTCTCTTCTGCTTCAATAATGTTACTTTTAATAAATGTCTAGACAACACAAGATGAATTATTATTTATTTTTTTCACTTTAGAAATAATCACTCTCTAAACCTTGGGAAACCCTGGTTCCTTTATTCAGCCGTTGGCTACATGCTTTTTTTTTATGATCATGTAATAAAAAGTTGGAATCTTCGGCTGAGTAGAAGGGAAATAGGAGAAAAACAGAAAAGGTTTGAAAACTGAAGCACCGATGAGACAAAACAGTGGCAAATGATAAAGATAACAGTCCAAAGAGAGGTATACTAAGTTAAGGGGAATATGAACACATTGTACAGTAAACCTTGGGTTAAAAACATAGCTTCACTTTTAAGGAAAACAAGAGAGATAGGTTAAGGCTTGAAAAGGGAGGGGGGTTCGTGTTGTAAAATAGATAAGCCGCACACTCACCAAGCTGGCTGCGCCTCTGAGCGTAGGCTACCACCACTGCGGCCAGAACTACACAGCACAACGATGTCACAAGGTTTGCCATCTGTAAACGTACACACACAGTAAAGTCAGGAGTGAGTGTGAGAGCAGGAGAGGGTGTGTGTGTGCGCCTGTCCTCCTGACGGACCCCTAGACAGCACTATGTAAGAGATAGAGAGATAACTACTTCCTGCCGTCTCTGGATCTTGCACTGCCTATCTCCTTTCACAGTCTCTCATGGGTCCTTTTCTTGTGTACTACAGATTTTTAGATCAAGTTATCTTATTTCACTTCTGTACTTGGTGGCTCACTAAAGTTGTTCTTGTTAGTTGCTCTTTTATTTACTGTGATGTACATCCCCCCCTACTCTGTTTTTTGTCGCTTTCGCTCCTTTCATTAGCATAATGGGTCCATCCTCTCTGGGAAGGGCCATGGCCAGCAGCTTTAAAGGTATAGCACAAAAACAAAGAAATACAGATTCGGCATAAAAAACAACAAATCCTTTGCTTCAACTTTTGAATGTAGAAACCCACATTTTTACGCGGGCTTATGCATTTGAGAGGTGCTACCTCATGACTAATAGGGAATAGTTTTTGTTATAGATACAAAATCAGAGGAGGCTGGGAGAAAATGACAATACATAAGTAAGAGCACAGGTACAATGGAGGTCTAACAGCTCTGTCAATTTCCTTCCTTTTAATTTTGCTACATGTGAATTGCATTTTTTAATGACCAATTTACCTAAAATGTTACAAAAGACAATCCCAAAGTAACAATAAACCGTTTTTTAAACATTTTTTTTGGATCGATTTATCCAAAATTATTGTTAAGTATTGTTGGATAGTGGAGCTTCAATGTTTCATTTGTTTTGAATGAATGTTTTGATTTCTTTACTTTTCCAAAAACATAC
Source organism: Orestias chungarensis (assembly GCA_032876305.1). NCBI lineage: Eukaryota > Metazoa > Chordata > Actinopteri > Cyprinodontiformes > Cyprinodontidae > Orestias > Orestias chungarensis. The sequence continues at coordinate 2,845,528 of JAVLVB010000002.1, forward strand.
ATGCAAATAATGTGCATTCAAATGATCTGTTCCTTGGGAACAGATCAGTCATATAGTCCAGACTACTTTGACCACGTTTTCCTACAAACAGTGGATAGGATTTTGTCAATTGTAATGTTTATGAAGGAAAAACATTAAGTTCTTAAAAAAAGGTACAAGCCTATTTATTTTAGAAAAAGTAATAAAAGCCTCACCAAGTTTAACTAGATTTTATTAGTTGGATATAAATAGTTATATAAACATGTCTGATTCCTGTCATGCCTTACAATGGGAGAGGATTGAAAACTGTAGAACTACAGTGCTGACTACTTCTAATTACAGCCGAGATGTATCAAGTCCTGCCAGCAAGGGGACTTAAACTTAAATCTTCTCTTCAGATTGTGTCTTTTCTCCCAATTCTCCATATAGTACACTTGGCTGTTTCTCTGTATTATACTTCTGGCTCTCAGAAGTATAAGACATACTTATAGTTGGCTCTCAGAAACACAAAAGGTTGTCTACGGGTCTGCCTACTGCTGAGATTTCCACTAAGTAAGGTGTGTGCGTTAACAGACGGAGCACTTTAAATACAGCCAAAGAAAGGAAGTGAATTTCCTTGTTCTTTTGAGGCAAAGCTCCAGCTGATACTAACATCTGTCATATCTCATTACCTCTTGCTCTGGTGTTTAGCTTCATCTATGAACTTACTTTTCTAAAATTCTGTTTCATGCGTTTTTGTTTTTACTTTCTGGCAACAGCCTTCTAAGTTTTTCCTCTTCATCTCCCAATTCCCAACCTACATATCATATCCTTCACTTATTATGTGTCAAGGCGGAATTTGAAACTCACAACAACATGTTAGAGCATCTGGCGAAAGGGGAAGAACACAGGATAGACAACTGCAAGAACTGTGGATTCATGTTTGGTAACATGAAAAAGCTTTTATGAAGGGAATAAAATGGCATATGGAAATATAGAACAACCAAGACATTGAATGATTTTTTTTTTTTAACCAACTACAAATTGTATGGGGCATTAGAGAAACACTCATAAGGTCTAAAGGAAAATGTACTTATTCAAAAGTGATTTATACAAATACAGAAATTCTATTCATGACTAGTGGACAGAATGCAATAATAATATAAATTGTATTCAATACAGAATTATAGAATTACCATCATCAATAATAGGTGTTTACTTTAGAAAACCACTGGGTCCTTTTTAGCAAGGAGGGTTGTGGATAATGCCTGTAAGTGCAGTGCTTTCAATCTCAGTGCTTCATTTCACTGTTGCAATTTAGGATTTTCCTTTAGAAAAATATTTTGGAAAACAACCTAGAAACCTGCAAATATAAGGAGTTTTCAAAAGACTGAATAAATGGTTCTAAATGATCCATTTACTTTTATACATTATTCTAGTGAAACCTTATCAGCAATTGCGGACTCTCTAAATTAGTCGTTGAATCTCCTAGAAATCCTGGCAGTCTACAGTTATGCATTGCTGATTTGTGTGCATAAACCTTTGTTGTGGTAAAACAAAAAAAAAGAAGGTATTGTTTAATTGGGAATCAGTCAGTAAGGTTTCCTTTTTTTAATATGCTGTGCAGCAGTATGAGAGCTTACAGAATTACTGTCCACAACACTGCTCACAGGCAGGAAACACTAATGTTTTAAGGATTTCAATAATTAGCTGTAAGATTTTGCAAGTAGTCTCCCTCTGTAGGACTGCTGAAGGATATTTCTCTGGAATAAACAGTTTATAATCTCCCAAAGACAAAATATGGCACTACACATAATCCTTGAGAATGACCCATGAATACACACAAGATGGCTTTTACACCGGCAGAAGATGGACATAGTGACTGAAAGTTGCAGTCACATAAATATTAATTTGTGTCATCCTGTGTGAACCGCAGTTCCTGTTTATATTCGTGAGTGATTGACAGCTGAAATGTTTTTCATCTGAAAAGATATTAAGAAGAGTGAAAAGGGCTAAAATTGTCACAGCGTCACAATCCCCATTGTTGGCTTTTGTTTTCTAAGTGCCTGTTAGCACATCAAAACTAAAATATTTGTGTGCATCTTTGTGTGTGGATGTGGATGTGTGGCTGCAAATTTCTGTGTGCTGGGAACTCCAGGGTATTTAACCTGTCTATCAGAAAACAATACATTTTGATATCTGACAGCTTGAGATCGTTCACATAATGACAACGGCAACAGGTGCTTAGCGGTGCAATTTCACAAACGCATTCTAACCTCCATCATCCTTTTTCTACCATCTATTTCTCCTAACCCTTCCATTTAGCCCCTTTCCACTACTTCCTTATTCCATATTTATTTATTCCTTTCTCACTGGAGAGGAAAGGGCTGAATAGGCGTGATTCTTTTGGCTGCTTAATTAAAATATATAATTCATCTGCATTAAATGATTTTGCTTGTGCATTTTTTTAGTCCGATTTGGGAACATTTGCATTTAAATTGAAAAGCCAGGAGGGAAATACACCAGACAGCCTGGGTTGTCTGTAAACCAGCAGATAGTTGTTAAAATATAAATAATAAAAAATAAAAAAAACTGTGTTTTTTCCCTATTTTCTATGCAAAAACTATTAATGTAGTAAATTCATGAAGGGGTCAGTTAGGGCTTGTGTTGCTGATATATGTCAAGCAAATGTAAACTTTTCAATTAGACATTAAAAAAGGTTTTGCATGGTTTTCAAAGGTTACAAAAATTGAAAATTGTCACATGCAATATGTTGCTATTGACAATACAGTCTACAAATATGGGCAAGTTAGGAGACAGGACAAAAGAGAGCATATATTAAAACAAAATTATAACAAGACTTTTTTTTTATAACATATAGTGGTAACATGTTGAAGAAGGCACTTTGCTAAGATGTGTCTAAATTGTAACCTTTGACCAATATGCAAAATAAACTGCATGGCCGGCATCAGCCTTGACAGATCATCTGCATTGCAAAACCTTTTGGTGTCATAATCATGCTGTGGGGGATGTTTTACAGACAGAAACGATGGTCAGAGTTGATTAGAGGTTGAAAGAAGCTTAATTCAGTGGATTACTAGAAGGAAAAAAAAACTGTTAACAGGTAGAGACAGGCGATTATCATACATCATTTACCGTTATCAACGAGAACAAATTATAATCAACAACGCTCCCAAATCCGAAAAAAAAAAAGAAACTGCTCAAAACATGCAGTCAAAGCTACAATGGAAACATGATGTCTTAGAATGGCCTAGTTAAAGAACAGATCAAAATCCAATTGAAAATCTTTGACAGAAATGTAAAGTTGGTGTATTCAAAACCTCTTGTTGATGCAATTCGTATTTAAGTTTCAAATGCAAATTGCAGGAAGCTTCAGGAGACAAAAGCACTAAGCTGATAAAACACTTGCTGCTATAACTGTAAAGAATATAGGCTGCATGTTACACTTTTCACATTTTTTATTTTTTCTAAGATCTTCTTTGCTACTTCATAATCAGGTGCCAGTTTTGTGATTAAACAGTTTACTAGGTATACATGCTTTTGCCATAGCTTCAACATATTTATCAGCTTGTCTGTGTTTTTTAGTTGCTATTGAAGAAATGATAACATTATCATCCATGGACATGTCATATAATACCAAAAAGTAGGCGGAAAAAAGTAGACTAACACAAGTGTCTTCAGTGAAACAAAATGTGATCATTTTGATAATAAAGCATAGTTTTTAGTTGGAACACTCAGGAACATCAACCAATACAACTCAAATCTATAAAAAATGCAAACGGACTCTGATTGTTGTTTGCAAGGAGACATGAAGGAAACTCCACGTGAGTCGTTTTAGTCTCTAAGAAGTACATCCATCACGTAGAAGAACGTTCCCTGTTCCCTAAACAACATAAAATTAAACCAAATGTTCTGGCTCCTATGGCACCTTTTTATTAAGTAATGTGCTGGATTGAGATTTATGGATTGTGCAGGCAATTATTGTGAATGTGACACTGAAAGACCAGTGTGCATTATCCAGGTGGGTCCTAGCCGGAGGAGGTTGGTTGTTTAGCCAAAGCCATGTCCTCTAGTAGCACAGAGAATGATGAAGGTGTATATAAAAAACACCTTTCCCTCTCCCCGTTTTATACAATAAATCACAGTAGGATTAATCTCCATCTGTTAGAACGGGTGGTGAAAAGAGGAAAGAGACACTTCCTTGTGTGTTTGTGAGTGTATGTGATGTAAAGCAGCCACACTATTAATGTCTTTGGGAACTTTGAGAGGAGAACCAGAACTTCTTTAACAAAGTCGGGGACTTACAGTGAAGTCTTGAAATGATGGCATTTATACAAGAAACTAAATCTGAGACATGGATCCTGAGGGAAAATCCACACATTATTCAGTTCAATTCATTTTTTTATTTTATATAACATTGAGAAAAAACGGAAGAAATTTTAAACCTCTTTTTCAGGAGTTGAAAAGCGACATCTGTTCTTCAGAGAGCTCCCCAAACCTTACTTTTAAACGCATTTGTCCTTCCTTTAGGCAAGGACAGGAGAGTTATAACTGGTTTTCTCAAATTATAGTTAGTCTTAAAGGTTTTTTTTGGTTCACATTGAGAACATAAAGCATTCACAAAATCGAAGGACAGACATACGGTATATTTATTAAAGTATTTTCAGTACATTTTGTTAATAGTTTTGCCATAATCGCATGTAAGGTATATAAAAGTGTACCAGACATCTCTGTTTATGTGGCAGAACCCTTCAAACCTATCGGTATAAAAGGTATAAATCAACAAAAATAAATAAATAATAATAATAATTTAACAGCATAATTATAAATTTTTTTAACCAATCTATTTGAAGTCATTTGTTTTGTTGCTTATTGTAGATCAGGCCACAGGGCTGACATGTCCTAAAGGAAAATCAAAACAAGTATCTCTATCACATCTATCTATCAGTATCTATCACACATTTTCATATTTGAACATTTTAGAGGTTTCACAGAGCAGATGTCAAATTTTGTTCAATTTTGTTGGAGCAAAGGAGACCAGACCTTTAGGCTTGGATTTGAATATCCCTGTTCTAAACACTTTATAGAAAACGCCTTTAGGTATTAAAGAGGCACCTAATTATTTCCTGTACCATCTCAGAAGATTGGTGTCACAGCAGAAATTTTGTTTTAAAAGGCAATCGGTCTTAACCTTTTTTTCCCCCCAATTTCATTGAAAGACTATGCTACTGCAATAGAAAGATCAATTTATTTAAAGGTATGTTTATATATTTTTATTAGGGTAATAATTGTGAACAGTGTTCTGTTTAGAAACTGGGTTCATAATGATTATACAGAAATTATCATATTATCTACCATGTTTTTGGGATTATGCCTAGAAACCAATGCCTGATTTATAATTTTCTATAAGCAAAACATGAGAAAAGTATTTAAATTGCTTTGTTTTGTTTTTCAATTTTCAAGCTGCAATAACATTTGTTCAATAAGATCGATGTTTCCAACTGACAGGTGTTTATCCACACAGGTCTCCAACATTAATTAGCTGAAATGTTAATGAGTTTACTCTGCCTTTGACCCAGATGGCAATAAAACCAGAAAAAACAAGTATGCGTGACACACTCATCCATCAATAATTGTCCCGAGCCAACTTGCATTTACACAGAAAACACATAACTAATCACATATAAGTAGCACCGACTGTAACCTTTAATGTCAAGCACTACATCCAGTTTTGCAGCTTCCTCATTCCCATGATGCTTTGCTGTGCTCAGTATCACTAATTCTCTCATCAATCACATCTCGCTGCAGCAGATTAACTACAAGCGTGTGAGGAGGGGGCGGGGCGGGGTGGTGGGTCCAGGCCTGATAGTGTGTCTGCTGGCATTTTGGGAACAGCACACACAAATGGTATTTAGTGCAAAGTGATGATAGCTGGATGGCTGTGACCTTTATCACAGTCGTGCTGGCTATGATTGCACACTAAGGACAATGTCAGGCGCATCTCGAGAGGTAGCACAGGTTAAGCACTTTTAAACGTCCATATGAGTGTACATACTTAGATGCAAGTACTAAAGAATGCAGATCCTTGTAACTCTTTTGAATGACATTTTATTCATTTTTTTTGATATGTGTGTGACAAACATAACTACTCATCACATGTGACTGATTTGAGCTGGATGAGATTCTGTATCATGTGTCATACGAATATAGGACCCAAATCTCAAAGCTGTGATGCTAAAACCAGATAATCCAGGACTATTTTCTTGTATTAAGTGATTGCTGTTTTATTAAAGAATGCTATGAAAGATTAAATGTTTTACACCTTCAAACGTATCTTAATCCTAGAAAGAATGCAACACTAGGATTCCTTTTGCTTTACCTTGGCCTGCACGCAAATCTCTTAAACTTTTGCATGATGACTCATTTTGTAAGACTTCTCAGGTCTCGAAAGTGCCTATAAATGTGAATGTGTACATGTGTATTTTTGTCTCCACGCAGCCATCTGGACCTCCTTGTGTGTGTGGAAGCAAATGTAGGTGGTTAGGGAGCTCTGGAAAAACACACTGTTACCTCCAGCCCTCTCACCTTTGAACTCTATAAGTGTATCAAAGCTATGAAAACAGAGCACTTTGTGTGCACGAGTGCGTGCATGCGTATGTGTAAATGAGGGTGTGCATGTCAGCATTCTTAAGTCCTACAAGGCTTTGAATGATGGGTGTAGGCTCCCACCTTTGTGAACAGCGAGCCTCCAGGAGCTGCACAGCATGTGTGTGTTGGTGTGTGTGACGGGGAAGAGTGTGCGATGTACAGGCTGCGATGTTCTAAACAGAGGTGTTTTTACTGGGAGTTAATCAAAACCAGAGCTCAGGACTTGCCCACTGCGGGTCAACCGCTCACAGACGCTGTCCAATGCTTTCCCCTCAAATTCAAGAGCACATGTCTGAATCTAACTGTATTACGACAGTTGCAGTTCATTCTTTATTTTAAGTGAATACAATAACATGCTGCTAATCAATAAATATATTTTAATGTCATTCCTAGCATAATAGTTTTATGAACCTTTTCAGTTGTTTCATTGTTAAAAAAGGGATATTAAGGTTGTGGCTATAAATATAAAGTTTCAATCACCCTTTGAGGAATTACATGAGCAAGTATTTGGTGTAATTTATCAAAAATTTAAAAAAAACTCGGTGTTAAACAAATGTAACCAATCAGTAAGAAGACCAGCCATCCATCCATTCATCCATCCATCAAGAAATCCTACAACAGATTGGAAATTAAAGAGCATAATATAATGATTATATAATATAACTTTCTGGTAAGTGTCAGCAATCCGGCGACGTTGCATTGTGTGTACAGTCTGGAAAAAAGACAATCAAAAAAATTATGTTTTCTAGTTTTGCTGAAAAAAATATGTTGCATTTTGGATTATTATTTTTTTTATTAAGTGAGAAACAATTGAGAGAAATTTTACATGCGAGCTTAGAGAAGTTTCAGATATTAAACTACACTTTTTGGATTAGCAGATCACAACCTCAACTAAACTAGCTAGAGTTTGACTTAAAATTGTTTACAGTCTAAGAGCAGCTGTACGGAATTAAGATACCTTTTAAGTTGTCTTCAACCTTTTTCAAAAGGTGGATTCAGAATACTTATATTTGAAATTTTTAATGATACAAGTTTTACAACAACATGGACAATGTCGATATCTAAAGGACATGTTTTGAAAGGTTCAAAGTTTGAAAGCTATTAGTCAAACCCAATACAATGTATTAAGTAATTTCTGATTCGTGGGTAATGTTTAATAAACATTTGGATTGTAGATAAATCTTAACAAATAATTGCCATTTATTGTGCCAATTTGAAATTTTTTAAACAAATATTACTCAGATGATCAAGCAAAACATGCTGTTGTGAAGCTGAACTACTTGTGTTGAAAAGGTACTGCATTATCTTAAGCATGGACAATGTGAAAGTGTGTGGCTGCAATGGGTCAATGATGAGAAATGGAAGCATGTACTAACTCAAATTCTGCTCAAGTACCCATAAAAACCTACCTATATCTCAGTTTGTTCATTCAACCCAAGAAAAAAAATCTGAACACTTTTATGAAACCCAAAGCAATCACTCATTCACAAAAAATGTTCAGGCATTCTTTCTGCCCAGTATGATGAAGGGTTTTTCTCTTCCAAAACCTAGCAGATGTTATTTAGGGAATAATTGCCTACTCCTTAGTCTTGAACGCAGTCCAGCTTTGGATGGACATCTCTCACTTTAACATTAAAACACACAAAATGATCCAGCCTGCTTATCCTTGTAGGGTCGCAAGGGTCTGTTGGTCTCTATCTTCAGCTGTCATCAGGCAAGAGACAGGGGTAAAATGCAACAAATTCTGTCTATTAGATAATTTACTGAAAATAAGCTGATCATCACTTGCAAAGGTAGCATTTTTATCTATTCCGATGTACTGTAAAGACTGAGCTCAGTCCCAGAGGGTAAAACTTCAATATCACATGTCATAGGCTGTAAGTATGATTATGCTTTTTAAAAATATATCCTTACTAATTTTGAGAAGTAAGAAAATAAATAAAGAAAAAAATTGAAAGGTTGCGAATTTTCTTGTTGACTGAGTCCAGCAGTGTGTATGCTAAAAGCGTGTAACTGTGTGTTTAGTTGACGTGTTTGCCAAGTTGCTTCAGTAAACACAGCAAACACAGTTCCAGCACAGATCAGGCTTGAACAAACTCCAACACCCATTTATGCTTTGCACAAACGCTATCTGTTAAACTGTCCACTGACTTTTTTACCACCCGATGCTATTTGTGGAGTTCACTCCTACAGTTTGGCCTGGATGGAGGTCCAATTATCAGTTGGGTGGCCTTACACAGTTGGGTGGCCTTACACAGTTGGGTGGCAGAGTAACACGTACAGCAGACAGGGACATTTAGGCAATAATTTTTGTTGTGGAAACATATACCCCTTTTTATCAATGCCAGATTTAACTAAAGTATCAATCGTCCACCTGATATGAAGGTGGCCACAGTGCAAAGCTCACGGTATACAATTTGTTATTATCCTTAAAAATAAAAATAAATGTTTAATTATGACAACATAATTAAACAAAAAAAAGTTTAATCATTAATTCAGTCATAACTTTATTATGAATGGTAAATAGTAGTTGTGTAACACTTTATCTAGTCCAGATGCCTAATAAAAGGCAGTATGGAAACATCTGTTCTTTTATTATTATTATCTTCCATTTTACAAAGAGTTTAGTACAAAGTACAAAACAAATAGGTTATGAAACGCTGATCACTTAATTGACTGGTTTAAACTATATTTGGTTGTTGTATATATAGGTCTTTAATAACCAGCCATGTCATTACTGCCTCAGTTTGTTGTGGATTGCTTTACAAAATAGCTTAGTCTGGAAAATGCCTATCATGTCAACACAAAACTAAGAAAAAAACATTTCCATTCCATCTTCTGCATTAAGTGTGGAAATTGTTTCAAACTGATATTTCTATAATACCTGCAAAAGATATTTGCATAGTCGCAGGTTGGTGTGAACTAATTTACTTTTTGACCCTTTGGTTTGCAAGGACTTTAATATGCAGCAAAGGGAGTGAGTAAATAAATAATGGATCCAGCTTGTGAAATGTCTTAAATGCATGTTCATTTTGTGGTACATCAGGAAAAATGCCTCTATCTTTGTAAATATGGCAATCCTTTGTGTTTAACGAGGATTCTGTACATCAAAAATAAAGTCACACAGTAATTACCTTAAGGACCATCTACTTATCTTGCAGGGAAGCATTCAAAGAGATGCAGATTGAGGTACCAAAATGAAACCTTAATTTCAGAGTAGCTGCAGTAAATGTGATGGCCTTGAACCTCAGCAACCAGATAAATATACTAACTATACAGGAGCATTCACCAAAGTACAGTTGCTCTCTGTTGCGTTTCTGTGAGGTAAAACATGTTTATGGCTAAAATAGTGGCCAAGGTGATCAAGGGTGTTTCTTTTGATACCTTTAGTTTGCTTGACTTACTTCTGTAAATGCGTAAGATTTAATAATTTAGAACTTTTTTTGAATTAAACATGCTATTATGATGTTAAACACGCTGTGTAAAGCACTGAAATGTAAAAGTGAGGTAATGACATGGAACTGATCGGATTATCGACCAAAACAAGAACATAGGGATGCTTTATGCTATTAAAATGAAACATAGGGAAAAAAAAAAGTATGTGTGGTTTCACAGTCGTGCACACAGGATGAAAATGATGAGTCAGGCTTGCTAAATGTGAACCTGCTGAACAATGAGAACATCGCCTTACCTCACAACTGGATGCTTAGTCACCCAGAAACAGGTCACCTACTGCTGAGCACCACTATTTTGGAGATTCACAGTTAGTCATCGCTGACTTAACATAGATGTCATCATCTGAGCTCATCTTGCGTCTGAATTTGCGTGCACACCTGTGTGTTTTCACCAAGCACTCGCAGGAGAGAAAGCCTAATTCATTATCTCGGTCAACTCCCTCTGTTCCCTGTAAGCCCTTAAGGCGACACATTCTGACAGCCACTCTCTTACTTTCTGTGAAGCTATAACTCAACATCTAAACTGGGGCTTTGTATCTTGCTCAACTCACATCTCATTCCACGTTTTCCCTTTTCACCTTCTGTCCCTCCTGTCTGTCATCTTCCCCAGGCTTTTAGTGTGTTTCTCTTTTCCTTTCTTATTAGGTGTCCCTTTTGCCGCACACAGTTTTGTTAACTGTACAGATCTTTAACTTCTTAATGATTCACTTTGTTCTCTCTTTTAACCTCCAGTAAATGCTGATGACAGCATAAAGCCTATTCAACAGTTGTTGGCACGTGCCTAAAAATTATAAAAAGAGTTTAGCTGAACAGATCTTTTATAGCAGTATAATAAACCTCAGGGTAAATATTTTGGAAAAAAATAAATTAATTAATTAATTTTTTCAAATTAATTAAAAAACAAGTACACATTGAAAAAACAAAATTAGTTTTTTTTCCGAAACATTACTGCTGCCACAGCTATTATTAATAAATGTACCTTAAGCATTTTTTTGTGATTGATATTGTGACTTCTTTAAAATAATTAGTTTTTAGAATTTTAATTAGTAATCCATCATTTTGTATTTTCTTATTATAGAAGTATGACCTATCGTAGAGACCCATTTATCTTGACTAGCGTGTATTTAGCTAGATAAAGACCCAAGTTTATCATATGAGAAGGATGGTACAAGAGGAAAAATATAATAATTTTATTCTCATTGTTAGAAAATGTCACAAAGAAAAACAACATTAAGTCTCAGAACGTTCAACCGGGACTTTACCTGGAACTGTGTTTCAGTCAGTTGGTGGTAAAATTGGGTCTGCAATCAACAAACATCCCAAGTGAGTTTGGTCTAAAAAAATAAATTGATGTCTAGAAAATCGTTCCGTGCCGACTGTTAATTAATGTGGAGGATATGTGGTCTGTTTTCTTCCAAAGACTTTGTGAATCTTGTCAGACAAGATTCACAAAGTCTTTGGAAGAATTAAACCACTTCTGTTTGTTGTTTTGTATCGTCCGCCAGGCCCTTACTCTGAATTTATAGATCAGATCTCAGATTTTTTATGTGATATAGTGTTAAACACTGATAAAATCATTATAGTGGGAGATTTTAACATTCATGTTGAAACCAAAAATGACAGTCTAAATGTAGCTTTTACTGCCATTTTTGACTCAATTGGCTTCACTCAAAAAATCCAAACATGTCATTTTTTATTTAGAATAAATTAGTTTGGTGGCGTCTTTCAGTAAACCGAAAATGTGACATTATTGGCTGTTTCTGCAGATATATTTTATGGTCCAATCAACACAAATAAATTCACCAGGTACAAAATCAACAATCTGTCAAAAAAATATGTAGGAGCTGAATATAAGGTGGCAATACTGATGACTTAAGACTCTGAACAGTATAGAAAGATTTTGTAAACAGCAATACTTCTGTCATAAAGCATTAAGATCATGGTTACCAATAATTGTGTCTCCAGAGAATTAGTAAAACATTATTCTTTAAATAAATTTATCAGTGATGAAATGTGTGAATATCTATTTACACACAGAGGAAATAAATAAATAAATAAATAAAATACAGACAAAAAAATTAATGTTGCCCCTCTAAACAGAATTAGTTCTGAAGATTTGCTAGTAATGTCTAGATCTTGTAAAAATGAAAATGGCTTTTTGGAGTTTAAAGAAAGAAAACAAAACAGCAGTTATGAAAAGTTATGAAAGAAAAAAAAAATCAGCAACAACTCCATGTCTTCAATTACAAAATAGGAGCACTTAATGAAGGCATTGCACCCAAGTGTGCTCCTATAGAGCTGCCCTCTGGCTAACAACAGAGGATTATGTTCGTAGTGTAGCTCCTACTTATTAACATGCATGGCAAAATAAATGTAATTCGAAGCATTGGAGAGTGAAATATTCAAAATAAATCAAAATGACCTGAATAAATAAAGGTTAAAGTATGTACTGTAATTTGCCTTAGCCTGAGATGGTTTCAGTGTAATCACTTGAAATCATATGACATTGTTTAAATTATTGGTTACCCACACAGGCTGTGGTTATGAGAATTATAAAATTGCGTTTATTCGGTGTGGCTGATTGGAAGGTCGCTGGGTTTAGAATATGCAGCTGTTTTTACTCTGCGTGTCATTATGTGCACAAAACAGAAGAAAAAAATAACACAGCAGTTAGCACAAAGAGCAACATGTCATCAACAATAGGGAAACGTTACATGATGCCATGACCAACCTCTTAACAGAGTATTTTATAGTGGGTAACTGTGAGAGTGCGAGCTTCCCCGGAGACTGTATTGCTTTAAACACTTGACTCATGAAGGTCTTGACAGAACTATTAGCATTCTCGTCTCGTCCCTTCAAACACACTCGCACACACAGCGCCACACCCCTACCACTTTGCCTCCTGCTCTTTCATAGTATATTAGTAAGGCAATCTGTTAGCCAGGTTGTGACAAGCATCGGCAGGGCTCGGTCGGTTTCTGCACATCCTGCATTGACCCTTGCTGCATCTAAATGACCTGCTGCGGGGAAATATTCCATCAGGCTTGCTGCCACGCACCTCACCGTTGAGAGAGGTAAAGTAGATGTGGCAAACACAAAGGTAACAGCCATCTAACAAAAATAGGGATGAAATAAAATTGGACAATTAGAAGATAAAAAAAACTAAAATATGGTGACTCCCTAAACAAAGTGTAAAGAATTCTTAAGACAGCTTGAGCAAAAGCACAGGAAGAGGCCCTCTTATTTTTAAAAATCTCTCTCAATACCTTTTCACTGATAAAGGTTTCAAGTTGAGTTATACTTAATCACCTCCTTTGGTCATCAGTTTATTTAAGGACCTTCTACAGTCCTCTTACATAGACTCAAATATTATAAGCACTAATTTCTGTTAAAATATAATCCTCACATAGATACTGTCATATTAAATGCACTTCATTTGACCCACTGAGGGTAATATACCAACTTAAAACGTACATTTATCTATATATATTTACTTCATTCAAATCCAAAATATCTTCTTAATTTAGGACTTGTTTAACAAGAACAAAACGATGAGAACAATGAAGATCAATTGTGCCCAAGTCTGAACAATCTGTATATTTTGCTTTTTAGATTTGTTCTGTTTAAGACTTGCTGTAATTTACCCCCATACACAAAATAAGAAATCAAAAAAGAAAATTAGGTAATTCTATTTTATCAGGTTTACCAATGACATTTCCATTTTGTTTGAGATACCCATCTGCCCCGGGTTTGAGTCTTACTGATCATGTCAAAAAACCACCAATGTGTACGCCTCTGTGAATGCTAGGCAGTTTTGGTCAACAATTTGGAGCTCTATGAAAAACATAAATAGATAAATCTGTGAATATTAAAATTACAAAGTATCTGCGGTCCACTGTTTTTCTTTATTTAAATAACTATTTAAATAACCGAACAGTAAAATAAACAAAAATAATGTTAACAATCAAGTTATATTGTGTCTCAAAAATATTACAATTGACATTGAGACTTAATATTGAAGGGATAATATTTATTTATTTATTTGTATATTCTTGTTTTTGCAGACAAATGGATGATGCTCAATTAAAACATGTATGTGAAAACTGACCAGCCTCACTAGGAATCCGTTTGTTTTTTCTATCCATAATTGCGAGACCTAATGTTGAAATAAATTGGCAACTGGCACTTACAACGAAGACAAGATGCAATTTTTGATTACATGCCGCACTTGTTTGTGTACAAATAACCTATTCCTTGTTGAAATTGCTAATAACTTGTTGGACTCCAGTTAAACTTCAAAATAAAAATTGAACTTTAGTTGTAAAACCTTATCAAGGCTTTTGAGGACTCTTTGGTTTTTGATAACTCTATCTTGGAGTAATTTAAATTATGAAACTGAGCTTTCTTTTTTAAAGCTTTTAAAAAAAACTAAGACTGGCAAACCTAATTTATACTAGACATGTATAGGTTGGCTTCTTCATTAGAAACATTCCACTGAAGTTATTGCGTAGTCAGTTTGAAAACACTTTTTATTGCCATAAGCCATGTGGTGTCACTTTTCTTAAAAAAACATGTTTGAGCCAAGTAGAATGATGGGTTGTGTAAAAATATTCCCATTGAACATGGGTATTCTTGCTTCTGATTAGCTAAGTATAGCCCAAGGGCTTACATATTATTGAAAATTTGATGCTGAAGTTTTTCCAAACAATGTGAAGCTCTTAAAGTATTTTATGCCAGTCTGCTTGGTTTCAGGAAGATCACTACACAGCTAAATCATTCCTAAATCAGGAACAATAATTTTCTTTTCTGAGGTTAAGCTATAATGAAGTTGGTACTCTTAACCCATAGGTTGTTGTTCATACTTTTGCTCATCGCTGTTGACATGTGTTGTGTGCGCCAAAAAAAAAGAAGATAAAAACAGGTAAAAAAACGTTCTTCTATTTTTTAAAGAATCAATTGTTTTAATTCATTGTATATTCTAAATATATATGTATACATAAATTACTTGCATAAAAAGTAAAGGCATGTTTTCGTCCGAATCATAAGGCTATTGAGAATATAAAACTGTATAAATTATTAACTGACAATGTTGAACTTTAATGAAACATTTGGGCAAAGCTTAACTTAACTAGCTCTAGCATCTGAAGGCTACATCATTAAAATAAAATTAAAATAAATAAATAAAAAACAGGATTCCAGTTCAATGAAGAACAGCTAGAACAGAGTGAAAAATGACGCCTGCCTGGAATGTTGTTAAGTGGCACAATGGTACGACAAAAGCTTGTGGGTATAAAGCAGAGGGATTGGGAAGATTTTTAAATGTTGGGAGGTGACTCAGAAAGCGGTAATGCAAAGATAGATGTTAATCAAAGGCTTTCTAGCTGCTTTATACATACATATAAATGAGTGGAGCCACACATATACACATGCACTGCTTTTTGCTGCACTATGTTATATTATACTTCGTTGCCCATGTGTGATGACTGACAATTGCTGTCAGGTTCCACTCCATTATTCGAGGGGCACTTTCTTTCATACATACAAGCATATATATATATTGATTTATAAAGTCTGCAGCCTGTGGAGTGGATCCAGCGTCAAGCGGGCAAGTGAGAGAGAAAATGCATACAGAAGAAGACGATAAACTGTTCAAGGGCAGATTAGATGTATCTGTCTGTCGCCAATCCTCCAAAGCTTGCATATGTTAATCATTATTAGTCTAAAAGTGGTGTCCCGTTTTATATACTACTAAAGAAGAAAACACAATGACTTACTTCATTATTTTATCCATATTTGATATATTCACAGTGTACCAATTTTATCAGAAAATTGGCTAATTTACAACTATCCTTATCTGAAAACATCTTAATGGATTTGAACTACTTTACTGTGCAAACCCAACAAACAAACTACATTTTTTTAATGAGAAAGTGTGTTATATTTCAGCACAACTAGTTATTCAACCTTATTTATCTTGATTCTGGATACCTGATTCCAAAGACCAGCATCAGTCAGATTTTTTTCTACACCATTCATACTTATATCATTTAAACCGGGTGGCTTTCAGACCTAAAGCTATATTTTAAATGTATTTCCAAGGGTAATTCAAGAGGTTTATGGTTAGACCGGTCCACAATCAGTGATCATCTTGCTCAACCCACCAGTTTTGTCAGAATTTAAACAATTTGACTAAGACCAACACTCTGAGATAGAAGGAAACAGGTTATGACATTTAAGAACCTCCCTTGAACCACCTAGGCTCAAGTTTGTAATAAACTTTTAGATGCAGGTACACCAGTGAAGTAAGTTTCTTTTTCATCAAAAGACATTATCGACCAAGAAATCCTGCAGACCTTTGGTAAAGTAATGGAAAACATAGACTCCTTTTAGAATATCCAACTTTAGCGCAACCAAAGGGTTGGATGATTGATGCTTGGTCACGAGTTTCACACCATTTAGGGATAAAGATTTTTTTCAAATGTTTTCAATTGCAATAGAGACCTATCACAGGGCTGTGTCATACTACAACTGCTTTTGCATTGAGCATTAACAGCCGGCAAAATAAAGTTGTAGGCTCAAAGTATTAAAACATAGGGGACAAAAATAGGAGTAAGAATGGAGGGTGAACTGATGTAAGACAGAGGATTGTTGGATAAAGGAATATACAGCTATCCAAACTCTAAAAAGCTCATATTTTCAAACCTAGTGGCAGACAAATATTTTACCAGAGGCCATGATGCGCTGCCACTTCGGATTTAACTTTTCCACCAAAGCCACCTTTAGAGGCATTCAGTCATCCATTTGTACCATTTTACTAACTCCCACCTCGCCCCTATCAGTCTGCTTCTGATCCTCAAACTTTCGGTGTTTGGTGTTCGTGTGTGTATTGCTACCTCCACAATGGCAAACTTTGCCTGCACAGGGTGTGAAATGACACTATATTGATCTGTCTGCCTGTGTGTTTGTTTACATGTGAATCTATGGCTGTGAGTGTGTCAGAGGGAAAAAAGTGAAGGAGTTTTCCATGATGTCTTGTTAGATAAGTATATTTTTGCAACAGTGTGCTCATAGACAATGACATCAATAGGCAGGAGATTTTAACAACAATTTTAAATTCTTTCTTTTGTCCCTGTATTATTCCCATATATTACTGGGTCTGATGGTCTACTAAAAGCCTACTACATATGGGTATTTTGTTTAATCATTCTCCTTCTAAAATTCTTAAATTAGTGCAATCTCCCTACAGTACAATTTGTGTTGAAATGGTATCACTAAGTGAGCCAAAAGGGATTCTCTTTTATCTGTAAAGGGGTGATACTCACCAGAGTTCACAGACCACACATTTTCCTAGCCACTGACCACAACAGCCACTATTCCTGTGTCAGCGTGAGCTAAACATATGGCAATAAATCACAAATGAAGTAAATATTAGCCACGTTTCTGAACAGCTGTGCTTAGTTTAGTCGCTTGGACTGTTTGTTCCACGAGTCTTTGTTGTTGCCACTTTTGTATTCAAGTCACTCTGCTCATCTGTTTGGTTCCAAACTCTGGACCACCTTAATCTTTCATAATCTAACAGGGATTTCTCCATTGTTTTTGTTCTGATAAATACAATCCATTCTGAACAGTTTTTTTAGAAGTCACTCAATAACAGATAAGGAATGGACACTTTATGAAGTTAGTTGCCAATGAATATTATACCTATTTGCTGGTTTGGACTGCACAAAGTAATTGATAATAGCTTATTAATTAGTTAACTAGTTACAAATAATAACTGCAGTTGGGCATTTTTAAAATTGTTACCAAAGTAAGAGTGATAGGCTATGATATTTTATTTTAACTTTATATTTATGTTTCTTTAAAATGTTGTCAGTGGTAGAGCAGGGGAGGGAGGCACAGTGCAGCATTTCTCAATTTGCTATATTTTCAATACTGCGAACCCTGGTTACTTTCTCTAATATCTAATTTAAAATGACCTTAAACCATGGGAAAGATATGACTAAATATATTAGCCGTATTTATTTTTTCATTAAATCATAAAATTATGAATTCCTGTTGTTTGTCTTGTTTTCTTTCATGGTGGAAATAGGCTTCCATAGGTTTAACATGCCTTTGAATTAAAAAAAAAATTGAACGTGACCATTTTTTGATGATAAGGATTCATTTGAATCCATGCAGTTATACTGGAAGCTGTATCATTGAACTGGAAATATTTTTAAATTGCATAAAGACACGTGTTGTCAACTGACACAATGTGCATAAACTAAACTGAATTAATAGCTGGTGGTGGTCAGAGTGACTGAAGCTGATAAAATGGCAGCCTCCCTCCTGTGGGTCTGCCCCAGGGCAAATGTGACTACAATGGGGTGTTGAATTACTACCGTTAGCTTTTTTTAATTTGTGAATTTGTATTTAGTTAATACACAGCATAAAAACTTTATGTGCATAATTGTATCAGTCCCTGTGTACTGTCTGGATCAGAATTAGATAATATTATGCAATCATGACATAGAGTTTTTGGAAATTTTTTGTTTGTTTAGAGCTGATGACAGTTTTTATTTATTCATTGTGAACCTTTTAAAAGTGAACCGATGCTTTACTGTTCTAAAACGGAAAGCATTGGAATAGCTACATTACAATAATGATCAAATAAGACTCACAATCTAATAAAACACATTGACAAATGTGCATTGATTATTAATTTATTTTTAACTTAACTATATATATATATATATATATATATATATATATATATATATATAATATATATATATATATATATATATATATATATACAATGACTTTATGACACATGTTGTATGCCAGGGTGGTACAACTTTCAACCATTCCTACAGTTTGAATGGCTTTTAATAGAGATGCCCTTTGAAATTCATGAAGTGATTACTACTCTCCCTCCTGCACCTGCTTTCACGCAGTAGCTGGCTGACTGGGGTGACTGCAGCACAGAGGGTAGTGTAATTGTCTTGCCATTGGCAGATTGCAGGTTCAGTTCCAGCTTCCTTCTTTCACTGTCCCTTCGCCTCCAGGGAAGGCACTTAACCCAAGTAGTGGTAATTGTGGCTTCAGCGCTAAGCGCTTTGAGTGTTTAGTACGATTAGCGCTATATAAGGTAAGTCAGTTTAAAAAAAGAAGACTATTGCAATATTTACTTACAAAAAAAATAAATAAAAAATAGGTTGGGATAATTGTTTTACATAACTCACTATATCGACTATTCACAATGTTAAACATCTGGATTATTCTTTTCATGTAGAAATCGAAGCTAAAAGACAACATATGTTTGCATCACCCTACACCATTTCCAACCAATAATCAGATCAATTACACTATACAGTGGGTGTCGTCTGCTTCCCTTTGACTTCTTTTTATTATTGCTCTGCTGGATGCATCTCACATCTACCATGCTCACCCCATTTACCCCTTATCCCTCACTTCCTCTGCATTCTATCCTCTGCCTTCATCTCTTCTTTCACTCTATCCCTCCAGTGTACTCCCACCTCCTCACCTCATCTCCCTCCCACTTCACTTGTAAGATAATACATTTGCAGCCTGAGAGATGTATTGATTTCGTTGGTGCCCCAGCACCCATCAGAAGGGGAATTTTTTGAAGCAAAGAAGATTAGACAAAAAAATAAGCACATTTTCAAGGTTAACCTTACTTCAGTTGTTTTACTCCCACATACAAAATAGCATGAATTTTAATTAAGTAAGATGTGTAGATATGCATAGTTTCACTAGGACAAAGTTGCTTCGCTCAAATGACTTATGAGGTTCAAAAAAAAAAATATTTGTGTTAATACATTGTCAAAAAAAGAACAAAAAAAACGTATATTCATATTTTTTCTTCGTGTTCGACATTGAATAATTGAAAGTTACAATTACCAAATTCATAATTGAACTGTATTCGTCTGTGGAGCAGTTGGTAGCAACAGGAAGGTCCTGGGTATTAATCCCAACCTAGGGACTGTCTGCATACAGTTTCCATGTTCTTCCTGTGCATGTATGGATTTTCTTTGGGTCCAAAAACATGAGGATTTTTTGGGGGGTTTCTCTAAATAGGTGTAAGTGTGTGTGAGTGTGTGTGAGACCGTCCTGTCTGTCTCAATGTTCTCTTGCTATCTAAAGACTGTCCTGAACACCCTGTTTACTTTTAACTTTATTGCTTTTTTATTTTTTATTTAGATGCTAGATAGCGCTACGTTACTAGTCCAGCATGAGGGGTGTTTTTTTTAAGTGTGCTATAACTAATTGTTCAGTTAAAAGAGTTACAAGATGAAACAATTAATTAAAAAAATCTGTGTTTTAGCCACTCATAGCCCCGAAGTCTATGTGCATGTGTAGCAGCCTGCAAACCTAGTTACAACTTTTCTGTCAATGAGTCAAAACATTTCCAGCAAACTATTCTAACAAGCTTGAGAGAAAATACTCAAAACAATGCAAGCTAATACATACACCGTTTACAAAACATTTATAAAGCCTGGCAAACAGTTTATACATATTATTGTACACGGCCAATAATAATTATTGAAAATGAGGGATCCAATGTGCACCACAGAGTGTAGCTAATTTATAATAAATCAAAATTCTTGCACAAGTTCAACTCTGGAAAGAGGATTTAAATGCATTTTCTCAATAAATGTCTGCAAACAGGTAAATTAATAGAGAAAACAAACGAAACAACATCACTTAATAAGATATATTCCTAAAAACTTAAATTGTATTTTAAGGTTTAATAGTATTTCGATGTAAAATGATTAGAGCAGTAAAATATAATGCATTTTTCGATTGCTAATATGCCCTTTTATTAAGTAAAACAATTTTTTGGTAATAGTCTCACTAACCTTTGGGCTGATATAATTTCAGCTTCTATCTAATACAGCTTCTATTAAGATTAATAGGTGAGCAAAGTGACTGAAAACTAAAACTAAAAACAAAACAAAATTAAAGGAAAAAATACATTTTAGTATGTAGGAGCACCTAATTTACTTTAAGCTTCTCCCCATATTACAAAGATTAAGACCTGTTACCTTACAGGAGAACAATTCAGCTATATGTATTAGTCCCATCATTATCTAGTGACCATCATATCATGAATTGAAATTAAAAGTAATTACAAGCCCTCTAATTCAATTTAGTTTTAACTCTTTCTTCATTATGGCATACTGAAAAAAAAAATCTGCAATATCTCAGTACAAAAACAAATCCACCCATCCATTTAAATGGGAATTTTTATTCGCCAAGGAAGGTCTTATTTCTACTTCAGCTACTAATTTATTTTTACTTAACCCATTCAGAGCCCAAATATATGATATATTTTGAAAGTTGGTATTCCTGATCCATTTGAGATCACGATTCTTGGTATCTTGAGTAAAGAACAATATTTTTTTCTGTTGAAACAGCTACAATAATTCAAAAAGGTTAAAATGATCAGGATTTGATCTACTTGTTAAAATTTTTTATTTTCAATAATGCAAACTTTACGTAATAAATTTCTCACTTTATAGCTGTCTTTTCATTTCCTTAACAAATAAGTAAATAAACAAAATGTTCAATGTTCAATAACAAAGTATTTAAATGCATAAGCTAAAACAATTCAGTGACTTGAGCTGATGAGACTGCATGGATCCATTGGGGAATTTTTATTTGCAGTCTTTGAAAATCTTTAATCATCTGCTTTGCACCCTTGCTGGTCAGGGCGAACCCATATGGCACCCAAATAAACATGTCAGTTACTATTATTGGTTGATATTTGGCCTCGCAAAACTAATCAGAGAACAATATTTTATCTTTTTGTGTGGGTAGGATTGGTTTGGAATTTGCTGCTCTCCTGACAAGAATAAGATTAGGTTTTGAAAGGTAAAGAGGCAAAAATGAAGATAAAAGTGAAAAGAAGGTGATATAGGCAGCTGGGAGGGACTGTGGAAAAATGAAGGACAAACTAGGAATAGCTTAGAGTGAGGGCAAAATTAATGAAAATGAAAATGAAAAATAAAACGCTGCGATAAAATGTCTCAAAAGAAGTTGCGAGACAGAAACATAGGCACAGAAGATGGAGAATAATTTGGTATTCACGTGTGCAGATCTAATACCAATGAGAGCCCTCTTTCATCCACTTCTTTATTTATCCGACTATTTTCTTTCTCACGCAGCCTTTTTTCCACCCCTCTCCTGGGAAAGAGGACAAGTCCTTATCAAAAAGAAATACGGGCCTAGTGAAAATACTGCACTTATCTATAATGGCAGGCATCAAATAAATTCTACTGTTTTCTGTCGAGGATCTGATAGTGCTCACTGTCTTTTACCTCTCCTGTCACTGCAGCTTCAGAAAAACTCTTTCCCTACTTTGGTCTTCCATTTATCTATTCACTGTCTTTACCCACTTACCCTTGCAGGGTCACAGAGGGTTGGTGCCAAGCCCTAATGGTCATTGGTTACACTCTGGACAGGTCGTCAGTCTGGGGGGTAGTGCCTTTTTTTTCATTGGGCTACAGGTGGGGTGCACCATGCACAGGTTCCCAGTCCATCACATGGCACATTCCATTAAGGAGCAAATGATATGCCCTTCTATGTCAATTTGTCTCTTTTGATATGATTTCATTTTATCTGATTTAACAATTCTGTACTTCCCTGAACTTCTTTAGTGAATATTCTTGTGATGGATGAAGCTGCTTAGTTGCTCCTTAAAGGAAGTGCAATAAAAGACATGGCTAAACTAAATTAAGTCTGCCTTTAACAAGTTTGGAAAATCTGAACATTTTTCATATTAAGGTGTTTCAAAAGATATTATACAAGCAAATAACTAACGGTTGAAAAGCAACAATCAATGATCTATGGTCTTTATCTCAGTCCCGACAGACTGCAATTTAATGTTTTTTTTATTTTTACTATTGGTTAGAGGAAGAAAAATTTCCCCAGTGTCTATAATAACCTAGACTTCTTACTCATTTTTAACACTATCACAGCACATTAGCACACAACCTGAAGCATTAGTAGGCAGCATCAGAAACCGATAACAAAGCATCACTGATGATAAAGCCCCACACCAACAATGCAGACAAAAAAAAAATATTTGTGTTAATACATAGTCAAAAAAACAACAAAAAAAACGTATATTCACATTTTTTCTTCGTGTTCGACATTGAATAATTGAAAGTTACAATTACCAAATTCATAATTGAACTGTATTCGTCTGTGGAGCAGTTGGTAGCAACAGGAAGGTCCTGGGTATTAATCCCAACCTAGGGACTGTCTGCATACAGTTTCCATGTTCTTCCTGTGCATGTATGGATTTTCTTTGGGTCCAAAAACATGAGGATTTTTTGGGGGGTTTCTCTAAATAGGTGTAAGTGTGTGTGAGTGTGTGTGAGACCGCCCTGTCTGTCTCAATGTTCTCTTGCTATCTAAAGACTGTCCTGAACACCCTGTTTACTTTCAACTTTATTGCTTTTTTATTTTTTATTTAGATGCTAGATAGCGCTACGTTACTAGTCCAGCATGAGGGGTGTTTTTTTTAAGTGTGCTATAACTAATTGTTCAGTTAAAAGAGTTACAAGATGAAACAATTAATTAAAAAAATCTGTGTTTTAGCCACTCATAGCCCCGAAGTCTATGTGCATGTGTAGCAGCCTGCAAACCTAGTTACAACTTTTCTGTCAATGAGTCAAAACATTTCCAGCAAACTATTCTAACAAGCTTGAGAGAAAATACTCAAAACAATGCAAGCTAATACATAAAGTTGTGAAGATAATTCTACCAAGTACTAAGGAAATGCAGCATTTAGCATCGTAAATTCTATTAAGATAATCCTGATATAGCTATACCAGGAAAACTTTAGTCTGATTTATAATTTAACAGTGAGGGCACTTTTAACAGCATTTCATCTGTTTTTAGTTGAATTTAAGGATAGAAAAACAGAAAACTAAGGGAAACTGACAGCGTTTACAAAACATTTATAAAGCCTGGCAAACAGTTTATACATATTATTGTACACGGCCAATAATAATTATTGAAAATGAGGGATCCAATGTGCACCACAGAGTGTAGCTAATTTATAATAAATCAAAACTATTGCACAAGTTCAACTCTGGAAAGAGGATTTAAATGCATTTTCTCATTAAATGTCTGCAAACAGGTAAATTAATAGAGAAAACAAACGAAACAACATCACTTAATAAGATATATTCCTAAAAACTTAAATTGTATTTTAAGGTTTAATAGTATTTCGATGTAAAATGATTAGAGCAGTGAAATATAATGCATTTTTCGATTGCTAATATGCCCTTTTATTAAGTAAAACAATTTTTTGGTAATAGTCTCACTAACCTTTGGGCTGATATAATTTCAGCTTCTATCTAATACAGCTTCTATTAAGATTAATAGGTGAGCAAAGTGACTGAAAACTAAATACGGCAAAACAAAACAAAATTAAAGGAAAAAATACTTTTTAGTATGTAGGAGCACCTAATTTACTTTAAGCTTCTCCCCATATTACAAAGATTAAGACCTGTTACCTTACAGGAGAACAATTCAGCTATATGTATTAGTCCCATCATTATCTAGTGACCATCATAACATGAATTGAAATTAAAAGTAATTACAAGCCCTCTAATTCAATTTAGTTTTAACTCTTTCTTCATTATGGCATACTGAAAAAAAAAAATGCAATATCTCAGTACAAAAACAAATCCACCCATCCATTTATCCATCTCCCACTTAGTTCATCATCAACATTGTCCACCAAATCTAAAACTACTACCACCAAGTTCTGAATGAATGATCAAAGACTAGCTTTCTTTTACACTTTTTTTATTAATACTACTCCTCCTGGCAATACACCATAAACAATACACCATAAACCTACTAGCCCTCCTACCCCATTAGATGGAGATTTTGGGCTCAGTAAGCAGTCAATTATTATAGGATGTTATGACTATTTACAATATATATTTCATAACTGGAAATTTACCAGAAAAACAATGAAAAAAATAATTTCACACAGTATTTACCAAATGCTATTTAACAAAAGTGGTATTTTTTGCACAATCTTGCAGACTGGAAGGCAAGCAAATGCAAACTTGGTTTGCGGACCACAAACCAAGTTACTACTTTGGTGTGGGAATAAGTGTCATAAAACTATCCATATCTTTTTAATAGACAGCTGAACTCTTTTGAAAACATCTCCGTCTGGATTGGATCTTACATATTCCCATTACTCATGGTTATTTGTGTCTTTCTTTGCAAACTGGCTACTGCAATTAAGCTGAAAAGCCACACTCAAGGGAGATCATTGGCTAACCGAGCGGTTGGAGGCAATGCAGTTTTAACAAAGTTTCCTCAAAGAGTCAGACGGGAAAAGATGAGCCGTCACATTAAACTCTATATGCAAGAACATGAGAGATATGTGTGTCAATGTAACAAAAAGGATTTGATAGATTGTAACACAGCAAATGAAAGGTGAGCAGCAGAGATGGAGTGAAATGGGCGAATTGCTATATTATATTAATGGGAAGCACACGGAGTAGTTGAAAATGAAGCCTGGCATAAATTAGGCAAGTGTGCACGGAACAGCAAGATGATATCCATTTCTTTGGCTCCTATTCATTTTCCACCTCATTCTCATCTACCTCTTTCTCAGTAACTCATAAATATGGCCTAAAACCCAGTGCTTGCAGACCGGCGGGTGGATTAATGTTCCTTGCCCTCTGCTTGATACCTAAGTGTCTTTATCCTTGGGGATGTGGAGCAGTGGTGCTGATTGCACAACAGCTTCAGTCAGATTAGATAGGAAGTTGGACAGGATGCCAAAAGTGCTGAGAACTCCTTTAGCCCTATCGTTATTATCTTACCCCATCTCATCTTATATTAAATTATTGTGCTCGCTGTTTACTCTTTTTATGACTGTGTGCTTGTAATTCTGTTTATTTAATACCTACTTATTTTCAATCCTGATGTCATCTGACCTCTGTTCAACTTTACAGATCTTCAGCTTTTATTTCCAGTACTTCTGACTGTTCAATCTGTCAAATGCAGTAAACCAACTTTTTTGAAAGTAGAATCCAATTATTTAAAAAAACAAGAATTCACGATTACTTTTCTTAACTAGTTTTAGTCAAACATCATCTAATTTACCTTTTCACGATGTCATACCAGATAAAATGTAACACACTAGATACTGTTTTAAAAAAAAGCAAAAGCCTTTTCTTTTGAACACGCAGCTCTTCCTCATGTGTCCACCCCTCATACACACCCTTTATAAAGGAATGCCTGAGTCGCTGTAAGCTGAAAATCTCCCCTTGGCTGGCTTGGATTTCACCTTTGGCTGCCTTGTACATGTTTAACTTCCCACATGAGAGAATCTGTTTGAAATATGGCCTTCTCCATTTTTGTGCTGTACTAAGACAAGTAGGGATAAAACAGAGAAACAAAGTAACACCTCTGAAATCCTGACATTTAAGATATCTGTTGCATTGATAGAGCAGGCTATAAAAACATATATATACTTTTCAATTGTTAGAATTTCTAAATGGAAAGCATTGGCTAAACTTCCTAATTTGTCATATAGCAAGTGTCCATAACTAATACAAGCAAATCAAGTTTTATTGTTAAACCAAATTATGAAAGGAAACTCAACGCTATACCTAGATAGTGTAGGTGGTTTAATGCATCACTAACAGCATGTTAGCTATCTGTATAGCTTACAGCCACATGTAGGCTATGCCATAGCTAAAATATACATGTAAGCTAACATAATAACATTAGGTAACTAACTTTAGGCAGCATTTTCTTTACACACATTGGAAAACAGGCTATAATTAGTTAACATGTTAGAAAATGTAAATATGTTGTACATATTCCATAAATGTTATACGAATGGCATGTCAAAAATATTGCTGATCTATGACAACTAGATGCCATTGCTTTTTTTGTCTGTAGGATATCGCCCATATTTTGCAAAAGTATGATTATTTACTTAAGCATGTGGCAGGTATAACATGTATTTCTTATCCGTTACAAATGTATGACTCATTATGAAACATTAGATCATTCACTGAAATAAAAAAAATTAATCCAAGGGACATAAAAGGTTTAGACCAAATGGAAGATGTGTTAAAGCGTTGCTATTTTAGGGAAGGGTTAAGGCACTTGGGTTGTGTAGATACCAAATATTTTCATGGCACAAAGTCTTTCGGCCACTGGACCTGTTAAAACTTAATTTAGGCATAATTTTAGCAGAAGGGAATCAGTTTAACCTTGATGCAACATTCTCAGCTAAAGTGCTCTGAAACAGCTTTGCCTTGCTGATAAACACACGCTTTTGTTTGGCTTTATTTTTTCATGACTTATTGCCTCTCCATAAACAGCCCATCTAATGACTGAAAACATTACAAACACTGTCAGAGTTGCATAAGAGCTAACTAAAATGTAATGTGAGGCACACGCACACACACAGGCACACATACAAAATCAATCTTAAATCTAAACGCTGGCTTCAGCAAACATTTGCACTTTCACAAACACAAATGCAGTACATTATCCTACTTCACATAGTAAAAAGTGCATAACTTGAAGATACAGGAGCACAGCACTATCTAAACCCCCTAACATGAGGTTGTAAGAAATACATAATTAAATAGGTTTACATAATAAGTACATGCACATACTGGAAAAGACAGTACAAGAGTAGTTGTTAAATAAAGTCAGTGTTCTGTTTCATAAGGGATCAGTAACTTTATGGAAACCTGTGCACCCCTTGATACAGTTATGGCACAACGTCTGCCAAAAAAGCAACAGTGTGCAAGTATTTTAGTGTAGATTACCAGACTTAAAATATTAAAATGATAGTTTCCAGGCTTCCTGTAACAAGAATGGGAAATACTGTACTTCTGGATGGTGATTTTTGAGCCTGTTTGGCAGTCATGTGTTGCTATAAACCAAAAGAAAACCAACAGGATTTGGAGACATTTAAAACAAGCCACCTCAGTGTTTCATTAATTGCACCGTTGCAGAGGTTAAACGGTGAAGTAAAGTGTTGCCAAGACAGAAAAAGAAGAATTACGGGTCAAAGAAAAGGATAAAAGCAAACAATGGATAAGGTTGGGATGTCAAAAAGCTCAGAAAAAAGGAGAATGTTCTGCACAGACAAAACAAGTTGTGTAAAGTTTTCTATAGCTGTGTAAAATATAATTGCTACAGTTTTGATATAACAAATCTTCATGTAATATAACCAAATATTAATTATGAAAAGAGGGTAAATGTATTAGTAGGACTTTAGGGGTTTAAATAGTTGGCTTTAGGAGATAATATCCTGGAACACAGCTTTTGATTTCCTCAGGCAGAACCTGGTGCGACAATAAAATTAAATGAAAGCCTAAATCAAAGAGCAACGTTGGTGAGAATTGTCTTAATTTTTTTTGTCATGGTTGTGCCTCTCGGGAAAACTGATCAGGAAAAGTACTGTATCCAAGGTATATCATTGCATATATGAGTTACAATCAGTGTTGTTTTCATTAAAGATAGCAATATGATTTAGTTGGCGAACCCTTTTGTTTTGATGATGATAATGAGATAACGAAATAAACATGATTGTTAGAAGACTAAAACCTGACTGTGACTTTTGATTACAAGACGAAACTAGTTAATGGATGTTTAATCAATTATTCAAAATGCATGACATGCTTGCCTGTTATGCCTGCAATCTGTCTGTAAAAAGCTAAAATCTCTTATTATGGCTGCAGCATCCCATCGCGGCCTATTAGATGATCACATCCACCAACTCTATTACTTTAATATCTGGAGGACCATTGGGCAGAAGTTTGATATTTTACACAATAAAAGCTACAATAGCTACTGCAAAAACATTATTTACACACAGCGTTGTTAGACAATCACCTTGTGATTAGTTTCATCTTAAGCTTAACCTTTCTTATTACAAAGTAAACTTTACTGTGCTATGAAGTCAGTTTTTCATCTTAGCGCATATGAGCATTGGGCATTAAATGTTGTGTTTCATGTTGAGCTGATAAAAGTTTGAATTTGTTTCCAGAAAAATCATTAATACATATATGTCACACCAACCTCTCAACCCCACTTTCGAACATTGCAGCCATAGAAATGAATAGTATTTATATCCCTATTTATGCATAGCACAGCTGCATGCAGGTTGCCTAGAGACAGTCACTGCATACCATGCTGCTCTCAATATCCATGTCTTTTAAATACCCCCACCCCCCATTTGTTCCTTAGAAGTAAAACACATTTTGCAAAAACATAGATGTTTGTGGAAAAGTGCACATATATGCCTGAAGAGTGTCAGAGAAGCACTTTTGTTTGAAAGACTAAGAGAAAAACTAAAATGGCTGCCTAAAACACCACTGGTTGTTACCATTTACTTTGAATCTGTATTTGGGGATTTTATGTACTCAAAGACTACTCAAAGTTAAATGTAATGCAAAGGGGGAAAAAAGTGCAGTTTTTTTTTAAGTTTTTTTTTAACATCGTCACAGATAAACTTCACATTATTATTTTTTTATATATTTTTTTTATATGTTCAGAAATCAAAAGCAGAAAAGTGTGGTGTGCAGTTTTTAAGCGCCTGTGATCTGATGTACATGAATAAAATCCAAAGCAATCAACTGCATTTAGCATA
Organism: Orestias chungarensis; assembly: GCA_032876305.1. Classification (NCBI taxonomy): domain Eukaryota; kingdom Metazoa; phylum Chordata; class Actinopteri; order Cyprinodontiformes; family Cyprinodontidae; genus Orestias; species Orestias chungarensis. The sequence goes on from JAVLVB010000002.1 coordinate 2,875,276, forward strand.
TGATTTTTCTATCAAGAACCTTAGTAAGCATATTTCATCGTGCAATTTCAAAGCAAAATCAGGTTATGATACTATATTGAAATATTGTCACAAAGCACATTTTTAGAACAGCATAAACCACTGCTGTTGTAAAAATGCACGGTTTCCAACTTAAATATGATACAATATAATACAACATTCATTTTATTGCAAAAAACATTCTGAAACTTCCTTTGTATACAAGCACTAGTGAGGAATGAATAAAAAAGACACACTGTAAGTTGAGGATATCATGTAATTCCATTACAAACAATGTTCAGGGATACTGTAGATCACAATTAACTGATGTATTGATTTAGTATTGCAAGATACTCATTGCAAATTGACTTAGAAGCAGACAAGAGGGCTATAACAGAAGGACAACTGTCATGTCTACAAATCTGACCCTCATAGAAAAGCTGCAAGAAATAAAAATTCCATTACTGACGGGAAGAGAAAAGACCTAATGCTTATAACTTAAAAGAATCTATTTAGGGTTACAGCAAGCATGTAGAAGAAGATACACTGGTCAAGTGAGATCCATCTGCAGCAACTTGGGGCCATGCTATTCTTTTGCTTGGACAGAGAAGCTTGTCATGAATTAAGCTATTTACAGGAAAAGTGGGAAAAAATAACTACTGTAGGCTGCAAAAGATTTAAGATTAAGGCCAAGGTTTCAATAGAAATTTGAATTACAGCATACTTATACGCTAGGAAGATCCAGTAAAAGGAACAATGTCATTCCAATTGAGAACGCGTGGCATGGCTAGAAAATTGTCCACACACAGTCCCCATCCAGCTTCACTCAGTTTAACCTCAAAAATGGTCCAAAGTACTTACTAATGGCTTCCTAATCTGCATGCACCCCACACTTTTAAGGTGTTTATTTGTAAAACACTAAAGGATGTGTTATATTATGCTGATTGAAGTTTTAGATTGAAATGTTACAAAAAATGGAAAATTTAAAAGACATGATTAGTTTTCTAAAAGTATATGTTCCCCGCTTTCTGTTTTCTCTGTTGTCTTTGATGTCTGAAAATATGTGCCTGTCTCGTTGAGGGCTGAGGCAAGAGGTTCCAGTGCTGCGGAGTGAGACGGAGGGCATTAGTCAGATTTGACCAACAAAGAGGCGGTGAGCACACAGCCAGGGGATTAGACCAACACCACAGACTTTCATTAGTCTGTAGAGAGGAAAAGGAAAAGAAAGAGCAACAGAAAGGTGGAGGGAGAGAGACACTGGATTACAGCGATAGTGGGGGGCTTTCATTAGAAGGGGGTAAGGGAGAAATGTTGAGATGGAGGATGAACAGCGAGATACAGAGAAATGAAGCGAGGGAGACATCGAACACGCTGCTACTGGATTAGTCCAATACCAAGGGCTTTCATTAAATGGGAGGCAGGCAGATAGATTGATACAGCCTGAAAATAAGTGAGGCAGAGAAAGGGAAGGGTATGGCGAATGAGATGGAAATAAAATTAGATGAATATGCACGCATAGGAAGGGAGAAAAGGAACAGTAATAAAGAGATGCAGTGCAAAAATGACCAAACAGTAAAGTAGCATGGTGACATATGACAAAGAGAGAGGAAGCATGGCTGAAGCAGGAAACAAACAAACAAAACAGGAAAATAGAAGGATCTAAATAGAGAAGTAGGAAAGTGAAAGTGTGGCTCATTGGTGTTTAACAACAAGTTAGGATTAACAACTCAGCTGCACCCCAGAATGCACTGACACATACACCCGTAAACATAATGTCAGGAACTGGGTACAACAGTTCTGTACCTTGCTAATTAGCTACTAACTAATAAGCTACCAAGCACATGAACTGTAACATTGTCTCTAGAGAACATAGACTGCGAGCTGAGTTTGCATTTTAGACCTTTATCTTGTATGAGTGTGTATGTGTGTTTTGGTGTAGTAGGGTTCCGTGCTTGCTGCAAAATAAGGTCATGACAAATTAAACATGTTTACCACACAAACTTTAAAAATTCAGTCATGTTTCATTGAATCTATTGTTCACATGATTTTTTACAGATAGGTGGTGAAGAATGATAGGCTTCATTTCTCCAATGTTGTTGGTGGTGAGTGGGTTTGTACTGAATTATATATATTTTTTTATTTATCTGAAACAAAATGTTTGTGGTGTATTATACCATTAACTAGACCAACATTTGATATCAGGTCCTGAATAAAAATATAAATGTCTTACAAATGTGAAATTAATACAGGACAAGTTACATTTGTGCTTTTGTGTGCCACAGGACAAAATAAATCAGGTTTACTAGTCTGTTAGAGGTTTGTTAGACTATATTGACCTTTCTGATCCATTTTCAGCAGTTGCCTGTTCATTCATTCATCCTGCCAGGCAGATGTCCTAAATTGACTGAACTAATATATGGTAGCTATGTTTTTCTCTCCAATGTTGGCTCTGGAACTGCTTTATTGTGTGAGTCTCTTCCTTTTGATATTATAAAACTTCTCCAAGAGAGTATTTAGCAACAGCTATACTAAAATAAACAAGCAATCCGTACTTATGATTTCAGGCACAAAGTTTAATATGAACAAAATCTCTAGTTTAAACAAATTAATTCTCATAGTATAATAAAAATGTATTAACTTTTTTTTCAGAGGACATCCATATTTGTTTGAATTTTTTGTGAATCTTGGGATATGTGGGATTACAGAAATTAACATTATAGATTTACAATTGCACCACAACAGCTTTAGCAAGGGTTCCTTGCATTAAGTATATAATGAAGATCTTTTTGCTTTTTTTTTCTCTCAGGGGCTTTGAGCATTACAAGAAAGGATTATACAATTTCCAATAAATATGTTTTAATTTAAATCAGCAGGAAGATAAATTAACCATTCCTGCAAAAGAAAATTGAGATTAGGATTTTTGGGACAAAGTTGTAAATGTTACTTTTGCATACACAACAGTAAGTGTTTCAGCAGTTTTTCTTCACAAAATGTGAAAAAATAAAATAAAATAAATAGTTAATGTAATCCTCTTAAGGACTACTGGTGTGATAATTATCGCTTGTTGTAAGATCACTTGTTTTACTCAAACTAAATATGAATGAATAAGTTTATAGTTCTCAAAGCATGTTGACAAATTAGTTCTTATCACACTGTTTCTGATTTATTTGATTAAAGACTGGCAAAGCATCCTTATATCTATCTGAAATGTGTAATTTAAAGACAAAGAAATCACAAGTGCATAATGTGCATTCATTAGCACCCATAATGACAATATGTACAAATTATATGCCTGCAGCAAAATCTCCAATCTTTAATTTAAGCATAACTTTTTTCTACAGTGGAAACCAAGGTTATCTCTAGAATTATCAGTGCCACTCCACTGTTGTTAATAGCAGGGGGTTAGAGATGTTTCTATTTTACCAAGGATTTGAAACTGTAAATATTAAGTCTAATATTATTTTCTATTTCCAAATGGTAAATCTGTCTTCACTTGATTGCCATAAATCTTTATAATTTAAATTATTTTCCACAAAACAGTTTGCGAATGCTAACGCATCTCCATTCATCCATTATCTGACCCGCTCATCCTTGTGGGGTCGCAGGGGTCTGCTGGCACCTATCTCCAGCTTACAATGGGCGAGAGGCAGGGGTACACCCTGGACAGGTCGCCAGTCAATCGCAGGGAAACACAGAGACATGCAGGACAAACAAGCACTCATACGCACAGTCACACCTAAGGATCAGCCTACCAGTCATGTTTTTGGGCTGTGGGAGGAAGCCTGAGTACCCAGAGAGAACCCATGCATGCACAGGTATAACATGCAATCTCCTTGCAGAAAGACCCAAGGTGGAATTGAACCCAGAGCCTTCTTGGCAACAGTGCTACCCACTGCACCACTGTGCAGCCCACGCATCTCCATTGTGTCACAAAATTCTTCTTTGGGACACTCATGTATAGTTTCTATGTTACTTCTTAAGCAGACATAATTTTTTATTCTTTCAAATAGAAATGGAATAAAAATGCAATTCACCTGTCCATACAGACTTGTGAATAAAACTGCAGGTGAACTGAAATAAACTTCATTACCGTAAACTGCAAGGCTTTTCAAACATTTCTAATGGCTAACAAAACATTTGGCAAGACGATACTTTTAGCAGTTAATGAAGCTTATTATTGCCTAATTACTATATTGGTAATATACTTCGAATTACAGGCTTAGAAACACAGTAACACAAACATGCTGGCATATGCTTAACATTATAAAGTTTGAAAAAGGCTGATACACAGGAAAAACACAAACAAATTGTCTTTGGTCACTATTTTACCGGCAAGGGCAAATACACTTTGATTAACTTAATTCAAATCTCCCCAGACAAGATGCCTTTTTTCCAATGAAGAGACCTTTGTTAAAATTACATCAAACTCAGTATGTTTGTTTTGATTTATTCACACTAGTCCCAAAAAAAATGATAACATACCTAAAATGGATTACATTTTAAATCACACTTAGCAACAGCAGAAAAGAGAAAATGCTCTTTCCCCCCATTTAAAGCTCATATTTTGCTGCCTGCAACACACTATAAAACTGGCTCTCAGGTAATGAATGTTTTCAACCCACTGCAAGCAATATGATGCTGACACTGTCCTATTTAGCTGTTGTTTAGAACAGAGTTCAGAGTTTGTTCCAATAGGGTAATGCAGCACCCACACAGACTTTTGGGTTGACACATCAGAATACACCACCAGATGTTGTCTTTGTCATAATGTGTTTTTAATCACCATTCCTGAAGTCAGATACCAGCAGGCAGCTTCCAATCCCATCTACATCACTTGCTCTCCCTCATCCCTCCTTAACAACAGAGTCGGACCGTGGGCATCAATCACCCTTGACTAGCAATCCTGTCAGACGGTTCAGAATCTTGGTTTCAGCACATATGTGCAATAAAGAAAAGTCTAGTATATATTTCAAGGATTTTATGTTAGTTTTTCTATAGTTATATCAATCAACCTATTAGAGAACACAGCAGACGTTAATCTAAAATGCAGATACAGCAGTTGCTGCATATGCTTATTTATAAAGAGCAAATAATTCAGCCATTTTTAAATATAAAAACACTTATTGAATATGACTGGAGTTAATGAAATTAACTGATCTTATCAAGCTTTGAATTAGAGAAAAGTGCTTATCTTTAGAGTCATCCAAAGTTGGAAGGATGCAGCTTTTCAAAAGTCTTTACGCTCTTCTGCTTCTTTTTGCATTTGTATAAAAGGAACAACTGTTTTTTTTAGTTTTTTTTTATGTGTGAACCAAAAACAATGTTGCATTTCATTATGAAGTAGAACAAGATCAACAGGTGTCTATGTTTTATTTACAAGTTAAAATCCAAGAAGTGCTGCATGGACAAAGTTGTCTATGTTACTGCTATATATGTTTATTTTCTGCCAGAAATGTTTACTTATTTTTTATTACAAAACATCTCAACCAAATTGCCTAATATTTGATTTAGATGGAGACAAAAAAAAAAGAAAAAAAAGAAATGAGAAATATGCAGAGAAAATGTCCATTTTGTTTGTAGACGTAAAGACGTTATGTAGAAAAAATGTAGACGTAAAGACGTAAAACACTTTTGTTTGAGACGGTTCTGATTTGTTAGTTAGATGAGACTGTGAAAGCTAACTTAGACACAATTTTGCGCTCCCAAATGATTTGACAAAAATGTTCCTAAAAGTAATGATAAATAAACAAAAACAAAAACAAAAACAATACATTTTATACAAAATAATAAACTGCACATTAATACTTCACATTTTAAAAATTATTTAACGTGAAGATACAAAGGACTAACACATATTAAAGTACGTGCATTCTTTTTATTCTTCTTCCTTATTTATCTTTATATAAAAAATAAGGCTATCATTTATCTTTTAGGAGTGTTTTCATACTTTCATACTATTTTTCTTTCCTGTCTTTTAGAGTAAATCACAGCTCCCTCATTATATTTTCTTTCCTTTCATCATACAAACATTGCTATACAGCATCAAAGGCATTCTGTGTACTTTGGAGACAGCTTCTAGACCACGGCGGAGTGCTTGGTTCCTAGACATATACAACTCCACAACAAATAAAGGTAAATTAGATAGTGTTGATATAAATCAGTGCTGCGGTTCAGCGTTGTGAAGGCTGCTACCTAGACAAATGAAATGAGATAGAAGATACACCAGTATGTGGTGCAAAGATCCACAAGCCCAGTGAAAATTAAAATTAACACATATAACATAAATTTGTACCTGTAGCAATATAATTTAGTTTTATTTCTTTTGCTCTACGATTGGTTCTTTATATTATTACATGTATCCCAAAAATAATTGCAATTTAAATCTTTGCTCTAACTTCAAACTCAGTCATGGGCAAACTTTTTTAAATTATGTTTCCTTCTGAAAAGTCTACTTTCTGTCTGATGTTTCTTTGCAGCCATTCTTGCAATATAAGAGTATTAGTTTCTCTAAATTGATACCTGTTGTAGCGCCTGCTGCATTTATGGTAAAACACATCTGCATTATTCCCATTGAGCAGCAACATGCCAACTATTTATTCAGTTCATCCTTTCTGTTTTTTAACTACAGACTGGCTCTCTCTCTATCGAAAAATCTCAAAATACAGTTAACTCTTCAGTGGCTTCTAACTGATTCTGTCAACAGAACATGTCTTTTTTAATTTTTGGGTGGAATCATTATTTTGTTACTTTCAAACTCTTTCAGTTGTGCAGCAGGGTTTGAGAAGCTGAAAACTTGAAGGACAAATGAACCTTTAAAAAAGAAACTTAATTTCCTGAGTTCAAAAAGTAATGAAAAAGTAAAGTTATTTAATAAATCAAGGTTAACACCGTTAGTTGTTACACCAGGTATGAACCAATTGTTGTTTAAGGAAATTGTTGTATGTTTTTTGCCTTTGTACTCCAAGACAGAAACATTGTTGTCCTGCCTGTCCCTGTGTTTCCCTCTGTTAGACTTGTGACCTGTCCAGGGTGTAACATTCCTGCTACCCAATGGTAACTAAGAAAGGCAACTCCCACCCACTACCTTGACCCTTCAAGATAAGCAGATCAATCCAATAGATGGATATGAATGGAGCCTTTAGATTTCAAGAATGCCTGGCAACCTCTGTGCTAGTAGTGTGGCCGTTTCAGTCAAGGGGAGTCCTTATTCAACACTTAAAGCACCAATCAGTGCTCTTTAAAACTTGTTATTTCCCAGGAAGGCTTGTTCTACTGTGACATATCCCCACACTGCTCCGTCTCTCAGTGCCCTCTTATCTCTGCACTGACTTGAGAGACTGAAACATGATATTCCAAGCACCTTGTTTATGCCAAGGGGTATTTCCCTTTCTCTTACTTGTCTTTCATTTACTACTCTTGCTCGTCATCTGTGCTTTACCCAATTCTCCCTTTTAGCCTTACTGCAACCATTCTCCAGATTTCTTCTCACAGTTCATGCATTCGGAAACAGCGTGTCTTAATACCTCTCTTACCGATAGCTGTGTAGATAACAGGAGGTAAAGCATGGGAAAATCCCTTCACATTTCAAGACTCTGATCCGCTAGCCCTCCTACCCTCAACAAATCATATTTCTTTCCTTTCTTTCTTTTCACCTCTACTTTTCATCTCCTCATGCTCGCCCCTTACCCTACCCAACCCAAACACTCGTCTCTTCACTGGTCTCTTCAAAGGTAAAAAGGTCTGTCGGCGCAACTTCGGTGGTGGAGAACTGCACCTTCGATCAGACACGTCAGCACCTCCATCACATGCGGACGCGTCAGCACTTCAAATGTACACACCGAGACACACAAAACACACATGCACATGTCAGCACCTTCAACAAAACACGCACACACACACAGGTCCACATGTCACTAGAGAGGTCCACATGGAAACGCAGCAGAAGCACTGAGGGGAGGAAACGAAAGGTTGAATGGGTGAGTTACAGCAGAGAAAGGAGAAAGGAGGACAGAGGTGGTGATGGGATGAGAAAATATGATAGATGGAAAATGTAGAAAGTAACACGATGTTTAGATTAATATCCATTTGAGAGAGTTTATTCAGAAAGACTTTGAGGTGAATACAAATGAGCATCTTGTAGCCTCTTCATCAGCATTGTGTTTATTTCAGTCCCAGTTTAACATATTCTGACATACAGTTTAAATTACCCATCAAGGCTTGCTTGTCTTTGTCTCTTATGCGTCATATATTTATATTTAATCACATTCGTTTGACTATTATCATACTTTGCCAAACTTGTTGATGTGCTTGTTGTTATATATATATATATATATATATATATATATATATATATATATATATATATATATATATATATATATATATATATATATATATATATATATATATATATATATATATATATATATATATATATATATTTATATATATATATATATATATATATAAATAAACTTTTTTTAAATGTCTAAGAACAGAATAATTATGCAAGCAGTAATTATGTGTTATCATTCCGCCTTTCCTACATGTTCATATGAACATGAAATAACAAAGCTTGTACTTGATTTAAATATACATTTCTTTTACTAATCATAGTGTTCGGAAAGGATGACATCCTTTCACTATCTAATACAAGGAGTCGGAGACCTTATATTCACACACAGTACTAAAACTATTTATATGCCTTAACACAAATATCATGAATATTTTCATATTGTACCACTTATCAAAATGGGAAAAAACAACCAAACACAAAAAAAAACATTCATCAAACTCAGCAAGTGGCAACTTTCTCATGTATACAATAAAGAAACTGAAACCACGTTTTGTGTAAAAAAATAAAAATAAATCTGTTTATATTATATATTATTATATATTACATGTTTAAATATTACATTTTTGTCTAATATATTCGTGTTGCTAATTAAAAAAAAACAACATTGTGAATCTTGCCCTTTTTTGCAGTTTTTACAGGTAATATAAAAGTTGTATACAAACCATATTGCTTTTCATTGAACTCCGGTGAAGAAAGTTACCATTTGAGAGGTATAACAGCAAAAAAAAATTCATAGGTGCCATGGGAAGCTAGGAAGCAGATCCTAGCGGAAAATGGATCATATGTGTGATCATTGGAACAAGAATCCTAAAGCTCAGGGCTAGTGGTGGGGACATGTTGCTGTTAGAAATGAGAGATAGAAGGGAGGGAAATGTGGGTTGGTGGCAATCGATATCTCCATCATAACACTCAATAATAAAACTGTAATGTCA
>JAVLVB010000002.1:2884660-2909719 GCA_032876305.1 Orestias chungarensis
ATATATATATATATATATATATATATATATATATATATATATATATATATATATATATATATATATATATATATATATATACAAGAAGGCCAGCTAAATAATATATATATATATATAAATAATTGGGCACAGAAAAAAATGGAAAAAGACAAAAAAAGCTACTCAAGAGGACAGTCTGTTGAGGAGAAGTGAAGGGAATAACAAAGAGGCAGAGAAAGAATACATTATTTTTGGCAGACACGGATAATAAACAGAGATGTGGCACCAGAAACACAACCACGAGAGAGAGACCTCTTTTGCCAGGTACAAATAGGCAGAGGCGAGGATGTAAAATAGATTCCAAGTGGAGAGAAAATGTATGATATATTAAAAGAGAGGGTGGCAGATCACAGGAATACAAAATATTATGTAGGAGGTTAGTTTGGAGATGGCATGAAGATAAGTAAAAGCAAGAGGTCTGAAATGGTAAAGGACAGTGTGGGAGAGCACTAAAAGAGAACTTAGAGGGGAGCCTGAGAAGGAGAGAGTCTATAGTCGGATCAATGGATAGCCTGTCCTCTGCTGTGTCTGCATTTCCTCTGGGCTCTCACACTAAGGCCCTCTAACTACACTTGGGAATAAGAGTGAGCGTGTGTGCGTGAGAGAGTGGGTTTTATTTTTGTGTCCATGCTCATGTGTGTGAGGAGAGAGGCAAGGCCTTTCCACAACTGGTCATTTTTGTAAATCAAAGGTTGATAGTTGGTGTTCCAATAGAAATTTCAGTTCCTTACATATTCCCATGAGTTGTAATCTAAATTGTACGTTTTAGCCAACACTGCAGTCAGATAGTAAATACAGGAATAAGCTATTTTTTTTGTCTGACCTTTCTCTGGCTGTTCTGCTTGAGTAATAAAATACATTGTTTTAAAGCCAAACAAATGCAAACATTGATAGCTTTACCAATGAGAGCAAACTCGAGATTCACTAAATTTCCAGCTTAAAGCATCCATGTTTATGTGTTTATGGTGATCCATTTAGCAGACGCTTTTATCCAAAGCGACTTACAAAGTACACACAATGTTACACTTATTATCAATCTGACCATAGTTAGTGGTGACAGCGAAGAGATAGAGGGAAGTACAGAGGGAGTAGTAGAGGGGATCTAGAGGTATAGGTAAGAGTTAGGATAGGAGTTGCTCTTTTAAGAGGTGGTCTTCAATAGTTTCTTAAAGATAGACAGGGATGCTGCTGTTCTTGTGGCGCTTGGTAGGTCATTCCACCATTTGAAACAACACAAGAAAACAGTCTGGATTGTCTTAAGCGTGGTGTAGGCACTGCTAGACGACAATCCATTGATGACTGAAGTGACTAAGGTGTGACATAATCCTTTGCAAGAGTATTCAAGTAGGTGGCAGCAGTACCCTTAAGCTTTTTGTAGGCTTGTCTCAGTGACTTGAATTTGAATTTGCAAGGGTAACCAGTGAAGCTCAATAAACAGGACCACCTTCATAAAGGGGGTTCACAATATCTTAGACTTATTTCATCAGATGGAATCACTCAAACAGCTGCTAGATTTAAACACATGAGACAGTTTTTAATTTGGTAATCAAATTATGGCAACTCCATATTTCCAGAGCTTCTAAAAACGTCTCCATGTCTGTGAGAGCATTAAGTATCAAATGCAGCTGATATGTCTGTTTTTATTTGTAAGATCAAAGTTAACAAGCAGAAGGGTATTCACATTCATTTATTCCTCATGTCCAAGAATCTTCACATACATTTTTAAGCCAGCCAACAAATGCCTAAAAATAAGCAAGTGAAAGAATGGCTAATGGCGAGTTTAAATAGGATTTGTGTCTTTTCATTTGTGAATGTGCACATGCAGGCTTGAGGAAAATAGAGTGACCCTTCTGGAGCCTCTGGTCACTGTGGCTGACAAGAAAAAAAAAATGGTGATAAAAACTTTTATCCACTGATCTGATTTTAAAACCTATATATGAGGATTTGTTTCGCTGGCTCATTGAACAAATTCCTGCTTTTTTTGTCAAAACAAATTTTTTACTTAAGTGAATGAACAGATTTAATAGGCTTTGGAAGGAAAGCAAGAGCCTAAAAGAGCATTATTGTACGCTTGCAAAATCACAGAAGCATCGGTAATATGTAATTTACAAAATCATGGGACCACCAATCAATTTAGTCACAGATGAACTCGGGGCATCCCATGTGCTTGAGGATGAAGAGCTGTGCTGTTGACTAACCTCAGAGAGGATTTCTTCATTGTGTATGTGAATCTTACTTAACACTGGAAACATGACATTGGCCCGCAGACACACAGCGGATAAGTTGCAGGTAGCAACCGTCCACAAGAAGAAGGCCATGGCCACACATTTGACCTGCACAAGGGTATCAGCTCTCGAGAGTGTGTGCAGGGGGAGCGAGAGATGGGGCGAGACAGTCTGTGACGAGGTGTGCGCATGTATTTCCTCCAGCAGCCATGATGCATTAGTGCAACCGGATGCCTCTCCTCTCCTCCCTTGCGAGCCCTAACCTTGAGAGAGACAGAGAGGGAGGCTGGCTGCGAAGGCGAATTTTGTTATAAATGAAGCTGTCTTCAGCACCAAATTTGTTGAACATCAGGCAGCTAGGACTACAGGAAAAGAAGAAGGAAAGGGCAGAGACATTCGAGATTATTTTAACCCTTTCAGTCGAAAACTAAGAATATTGAACTTGTAAAAAAGAGTGTTTGCAATTTGGCTACTTATTTCAAAAAGAGATGTTTGCCCAATACAAAATAGACATTCGGTCTTGTCTTTGTTAATCATAAAATTGTTGTAAATTCAGTTTGTTTATGCAGGGATTTTTTTTTTTGCATTTTATTAACAGTGGATATAATGTTCTAACGTTCTTTACTTGAAAACATAATTGCTAATTATTTTTAATACCTGATTAGCATTAGAAAACTATTATGCAAAATTATGTAGCTGATCATAAAATACCAATTTTGCTTTTCTGCTAGATTCCAGATAACATGAGCAATTTTTTTTTTCTTTTCTTTTCTTCTCTTTATACATATACATATATATATATATATATATATATATATATATATATATATATATACATATATATATATATATATATATGTGCGTGTGTGTGTGGTTGGATTTCATTGTAAAAAGCTATGTTATGCCTTGGAGCTTTTTCTTTCATTAAGGAACCCGGGTCATTACTGGCCAAAGTATATAGGGAAATTGCATTTCGAATTCTTCATCTTCAAGAATTCTTCAGTTCATAATAATAGGGTTTTAGTCCCAGTTTTATTCTCCTGCATTAAATAATACTATTCCCAGAACCCATTACAATACTTAATTATCAGCAGATGAAATACACTCTGCTAAATTAATTACGAACGACGATGTTCAGAGATAATTCGCCGATGAGATGATTTCTTTTTGTCGTTTATTTTTACTTTTATTATTTTTTTATCTTAACCTTAAGTGGTTTTCTTTGAAGCTGCCAGTCTTTAGTTTAAAAAAGAGAAAATAACATGTTGTTGGAGAATATAAATAAGAGAAAAGGAGGAGAAACCACAAAAAAGACAAAGGATATAAAAATAGACATGAAGCTGGAATAATAATAAATCATTTAAAAAGGTAAGGACGGTAAGGTCACTGGATTTGAAATATTCATTATAGGTGTCAAAACGTTTAGTTCATGAAGGGAAAATAAAAAAATACTTCTCCCGTCATTTCATGTTTATGTTCCTGAATCACTCATTGTGGATAATTTTATAAATGATTTATTTTTCTTTTTTTGTCGCAGTCATGCAAGGACCGGTTCATAAGCGGTGGTGTCTGTGGGTGTGTGTTTGTATGTTGAGGGGTGTTACTGTCTAAGGTCGCAGTAAATCCCACCGGAGCCACCCTCGGCATCCAGGGTATTGTAAAACACATGAGGGAACAACATTTGCATTTGCTGAAATAGTTAGGAAATGCAATGAGGAGCTGGCTGAGATTTAGTCTGTATTATTATGCCGCCACTTTGGACATTAGTGCTTATTATACTTTTAAAGATAAATCGTGTAATTCAAGTTTTAAAAACCTCTTTTTTCAGTTAAGATACTCGAAAGCAGAGCTTCTGTAAACATTGTGGAACTTTAGAAACAAAGGAAGAACAGACACTGTCAAACACTACAGCTTTAAAAAAATGCCCTTTAGTTTTCTAATTTTCACCTGTTACCACTGAAATCACAACAATTCCCACTTCTCTCACAGTTTTTCACCAGCATTATCTATTTCCTTCCACTCCCCTGTGTCACCTAATTCATCACTCCCAACATCCACTCACATTTCCTATCTCCAGTCCTCTTGTACCACTGCGTTTTAGCTCCCCCATACATCTCTCCCCATCTTTTCTTCTATTCCTTCCCCCTTTTTCTCACTGTGCCTCCCTCTTTACTCTCCACTGGGTGTCCTGTTCCCTCTCTCTCTGGGACTGCCAGACCTCCTGACGGCCTTATATTGATCCTTCTATTTCCTCACTAGCTATCTCTCTCTCCCTTGCTCTCTGTCTTTCTGACTGACTCACTCTCAAACACACACACACACACCCACATTAGGGTGACAAGATAAAAGGGTCTGTTATGCCCCAAGGCAAAGCCAGCTAAACAAGAGACCAGAGGCTCTCAGTGTCTAGCGTGCATATCAAGAACAGAAACACTTAACAAACCCAAGGCTACGGACTAACATCCATATCTCTGACAAGAGCTGTCCAAATTACAATTTGGTTTATTTACAAGCTCAATTTTATCCGAGAGTCAAGCTGGGCGTGAAATAATATGAACCTACAAGAACCGTGGCGGCCTGAACATTCGTATTCTGTTGACTCAGAAAGCTGAAGGCAACGAGTACACTTTCCATTTCTATGAAAAAAGTCTTCTGGCTAATAATGCAATTTTTAAATGTTTCCTTTGAGTGGAAATATTTGACTAACAGCAAGTTCTTTGTTTTTTTTCTTAAAAAAAAAAAATATTTTCAACTAAAGCTGTCTTGGAGATAGTAGATACTATTACATAAAAAAGAGAGAAAATTGAGATTAAGTTTAAATTTGCTATTATGGATACACCTCAGACTTTTTCCCCTAAATCTACAGATGGGTCTGAGATTAAGGATTTGAAATGGATGATAGATAGAAGAACTGCACAGAAATATGTTTAAAAAAAATTTATTCATTTAAAACAAGACTGAGGCAATATCTTCACAAGCCTTTGGTTTTTAGACTAATACACATTTTGCACCTAAATATATTCATCCCTGTGAGATGCAACTCTCCTTCCTGAACAGCATCAGGGCAGGGCATTGCATGGCGTTATATTTCTACATAATCATTTAAGTAGAAGGCACCTTTGGGCCTCACAAAAATGTTACGAGAATTATTTTATATTACTAAACATATTGGGCAAGAATAAACTTTTGAAAAAGTATCTTTAATTTTGATATTTGTAATTGACAGACTAAAGTAATATTACAAACATAAGAATGTGATCTGACATGATTTGTTTGTTAGATTAAAAGGTACTGCTAGAAATAATAGCTTTTAACCAGGTATTAGATGTTCATGAACATGTTTCATAAACCCGCTGTGCAATATTATTATACGTTCTTTTGTTTGTTGTTATTTCTCCAATGTAATATTTAAAATTTGTTTTAAAATATCCCAATTTTAAATATCGTATTTTATTTGCTGTAAGTGAAAAAGACTCATAATTAAAAACACATTTTTTGAGTTGAATCCAAAGCACATAACAGCTGTCACTTAGTGAACTGAGGTACTAAAATATATTGAATTTTTTGGTAGAATCTACTTATAAGACAAAACAAAGTTCAGTACGGATTCATATTACAGTTTTGTGTACCTATTTTTTACAACCAGTTTCTTGTTTTCCACCCATCACTGTAAACATTTAAACATCTGTGCTTTTGTTGAGAGCATATATTTAAATA
Organism: Orestias chungarensis; assembly: GCA_032876305.1. NCBI lineage: Eukaryota > Metazoa > Chordata > Actinopteri > Cyprinodontiformes > Cyprinodontidae > Orestias > Orestias chungarensis. Next base: position 2,890,642 of record JAVLVB010000002.1, read on the forward strand.
GTCAAGAAGCGCATATTTCAGATGCGAATAAAGCCTTAACTTCCTACTCGGTCAGTGCTTGTGCCATGCCCTATGCTTTTCTCCCCGTAGCTAACAAGTGTCTGTCAGGAATCAATATCTAGCTTGAAAAATGATGTGACTTTCAGCTGCTGTGGCCGCATCAATCACACCATTACCATTAGCTCCTCTCCCGACACAAACTTGGTCCCATCTCCACTGCCCCTCCCATACTCTCTCCTCAGCTATATCCCACTTTTCCTCTCCTTCTCCTCTTCATCCAACCTCTCTTTCTCTCCCACTCTCGTCTTTTATCTGCCTGTCTCCCTCCCTGCCAACTCAGCGGATGCCCCATGTCACAGCTCCTATTTCAGCCTTCTGAAGTTTCCTAATTGATCGCAATTAGAGCTGCTTCAGAGCAAAGCGATGAGGAGTAGAAGGTGGGGGAGGAAGGGGGATGGGTGGGCACAAAAACTGAGACGTGGACAGAAAGTGAGCGTGCATGTGTTTTAAATGACACTGAAAGTGATGGTAGTGAATCATCTTCTTTTAAGGTTATGAACAGGGCGTATTGTACAGGTATTGTTGCTGCTGGACTAAGTTTGACCACTCAACAGTTTTTACTGTCATAAGACTTTGCACTCACAGCTTTTAGATTCACACTCTGAGACTCACAAATATTTCAGCAGAATTTTTGGTACAGCAACTGTATTGACATATAAATACAAATACGAGTGTTGCAGTTTCGCATACACCTCTTTGACAGCGATCTTACTCCATAATACAATACTTATGTTTCATCAAACTGTTATTTGATTTTTTTTAATGGTTACAGAATACTCAATACAAAAACGTACTTGTTTTTTTGGTTGATTTTTTTGTGTGCGCTATGCAAGTCTCTTTTCGCTTTCTATGTATTCAATAACACTTGAAATCCTATTCACACTTTCAGAATCTCCAAAAAAGTAGAACTTTTTCTAGGGAGACTACGATTTTAGGGGAATTTAGGATATGAAAAATTAGAAGCAAACAAAGAGAAAAAAATGTTTTCTTGAATTGCTTTTAAAGTATTCTTGAGAGGTCGATTGTGACTCTTCTTTATAGATATGTGACAGCTGGAGGTGACAGACAGAGCGAGCAGAAGATTTGTAATAGGCAGATGAAGAGATATGGAGGAAGAATGACAAAGAGGAAGGATAACAATGGTGCCAAAGCTTCTTCCATCCTTCTTGCAAACATCACTGATCCCCTTTTTCTCTCATTTAAATTCCTTTCCATTGTCATTTCAATCCAGGCCTAACCCCCACTGCCTGAACAAAATCACTTGCAAACACTCACGGACATTAGAGCCCACATGTATTGACCTCCAGCAGCAAGCGGGACAATCCCATGGTGCGGAGCTCACACATCTCTGATAATCCTTATCAGTGAGCACACGCTGACAGTGTCTGCTGGAAAGAGAGGCTCAAGTTTCACCAGACTGCAGATGTCTGAGACCCTACCCATGCTAACATCGGCGGGGTGAATGGAGAGTAGCTTGTCACCAAATATCCACGCACTTGTCAGCCGCACAAGGGAATGGGGAGAAGCATAATGCTCAGCTGTGCCTTGTCAACATGTATTGTTGACATGGTTAACCTATTCTTCCTTGTCTAACACGAGGCAAAGACTTGTCAGCAGGCATGATGCTCCCAGTGGCCGCTTGAAACACATGAGAGGCTTCTAATAGCCCAGACAAGTCTCGAGAGGAATGTCCAGTCAGCATGGTTAGGACATGGTTCATTAATAAAAATTCAGGGTGCATCATTACCTTGTCAGCACTTTGTTAGAGATTACAACTGATCCTACTGCAGAACCAAACCACAAAGAGATTTAGAAAAAATAGGGCATTAATATATTTTTTTTATTATTTATTATATTAATGCTTCTATATTGAATAATGTCAAGTCAAATATTGGGAATTTAGGCACATTCATTTGTATTTTTTAGAATCATTCTACGAATCTGCATATTTGGAGTTAGAGCAAGACAAAAATTACCACAATCTAACAATTTACAATGGGTGTTGATGTGAGCATTTAGCATATTCAAATGACCAAAAAAGATGTTGAAGTCATATAATGGCTTGACCTTTACCATTATAAGTTTTTAGCCAATGAAATGACTGTAACAAGGAATTTCTTAGCTGTATATAATAAATTAGAATAGGAATTTTAAGGAGGTTTAAATTAAATGGATGTGGGGGATACAAATACTTTCAATAAATGCACATTTCTGTATTAAAAATGTTGTTTCTCCTCCGTTGTAATATTCTAATCTTAGATACCATGTTTTCATTAGCTTGGGAAATCAGCTGTGGAAAATAATATGTTCACTCCATGTAATCCCAGAAGACCAAAAGTTCATGTTCTAATGATTAATAATGATCAAGCTTTAGTCTGATACCCTGAATTAAAACCTGATTTAAAGATTGGGCCCTATCAATGGCCAGACCAAGTTTTTGGTGCAAATCCAAAAAGTCACTGAACCTTTATAAAATTTTGACTTATTTATGTTTCACATTAAAAGCTTGTTTTTCGTTAACTGTCTCCTATCTGAACTGTTCTTACAAATTACTCGTATGTATTCAAACTTGAAAATAGTTTATAGAGTCATATATGAAATTATTGATTAAATAAACCTGACATAATCTCACTAGAAAAAGACCTGAGACACCAGAAAAGAGACATATATTTATTCACAATTACATGCAACAGTTAAAATTGCTCACCAACTACTACAAAATGTTACTTCTTATTCTGTCTTAAGTACCTCTTAATTACATCTACTTGTTTAGAATTTCAATTAATAAACTCTATTAAGACCTGTTATTGGTGAAAATGAAAGAAAATGACGTTGTCCAAAATAGAAGGAAAAAATGATTCTGACGTCTGACATAATGATTGAACTTAGAAAAGCTCTGAAACTCCATTAGGGTCCAACAGTCTTTTATGTAAAACACACACTAATCTGCACACTTGTTAGGGAAACAGTTACTGATGCAAGCGCAGGCTCAGACGTACAAAATTGTTTAAAAAAATTTACTTGTCATAATTGCAGAGCCTAAAAGTCAATTTCAAACTCAATTTCATGGCAAACACGGTTGAAAATAAAGAAATCAGGAAGTGAAACAGACAAATCAATAAAAATATCATTTGAAAAGAATAGATTCATCTTTATTTGTCTGAAGGCTGCATGCTTGTGTAAACGTGATTATGCCGACCAGACAACCCATAGAGTTCAAAACACACAAACTCTCATGTTACTGACGACCCCTCCAGCCCCCCTGCAAGTGGCAACCATCAAAAGCCCCACTGCATGCAGAAACGCTTGTCAACAGGGGATCCATTGACTGTATGTCAAAAGGAGCTGTTGCATTGGTTAAAAACAGAATAAGGGTTACAACTCTAACCAATTTACCAACGGGGGATCTTGAAGTGCTAACCAAATACAGCTAAAATTCTGCATACGCATTTACCTTTACCTTCTTATTCCAGTGATTGTAATTGTGGCAGTGATTGTGTTGCATAGCCTTATAGAACTCTGACCTGTTTGAAATTCAACAAATCAAAAGCTTATATCATGCTTTTTTGGCTATTCAATATCTGGCAGTCTACTTAAATCATTTAAACACTTTAAAAGATGGAAAATTGGTCATGGCAAGTGAGGGTTGGGGTAGATCATACAGAGTCAGGTTCTGCTGCAGGTTTTTACCTTTGCTGCACGCATGATCAGAATGAGGGATTGCCGTAAAGTTGGTGAAATAAAACAAGCAATTGTTTTATCCTTTGGTTAATGTACTCTGTGACAGATACATGTATACGTATTGTCTGTACACTGGCAGCATTTAAAGCCAGATGGTATTGCAAAAGTTAAAACATCGGTTTGTACAGACAATCTTGGCCAATGATATATTTGAATAAAACCCTATGGATTCGTGAAACAACATCAGCTTGCGCTACAAGTCTTTCAAGTCTTTAGCCAAAACATATCAGTATTAAACATATGAATGTGTCCAATGCTAATTTTCCATGCTGTGTCAATGATGGACTCAACCTGGTAAGTCCTTCAACTAAAGAAAGATATTTTCTAATTCAAAATACTGTTAAGAGTACTTTTTTTTTCTTTTTGTTTGTTGTATCATTTCTACATTAAGCTTGTTTGTTTATTGTGAATGTGCATTCCTGCAAAAAACACACCACAAACTGTACAAGGTAGAGAATACATTTTTGAATCTGAACTCAATTACGGCACTGGCTGAAAAAGAAGTTCTCAGAGTAATTATGCTGCATTACACCTGATTTTTCACTATAAGGCTAAAGCTTCAGCAGTCTACTGGTTAAATCCACTGGCACAAGGGAAATATGAGTGGCAATTGAAGTCAAGCTGCCCAAAAGCAAGGCTCATAACCTCTAGTTTGCTTCCTGCAGCATCCAAGTGGGAAACAATTTGCATTTGGTAACTTTTTATGCAAATGTAATTCTTCATTTATGTATAAATCAGAAATGGCTTCAGGCAATTTTTTTTATAATTTATGTTAACAATATTTAATTTTAGCTTCAGGTCTGGATGAGTGAATAAAAGCCTATATGCATACTATCCATGTTCAAAGTAGTTTGACAGGAATGGATTCCCCTGCATGTAACCCAATATTCGTGAGGTGTCTGAATGCACTGCAGTGGCCTGCATGGAATCTGGATATCTGTCTACATGTGTGTCTATGCCGTCTGCATATTTGTGTGCATGTGTCTGTGGATACGTGTGTGTACAGCCATTCTAAAGGTTTTTGCCAGGTGGTGGGTATTATATGCATTTCAACTTTTTCCATATCCGACCGTGGACATATGTGTGTCGCTGGCATTTCTGGTAAAAGGAGCTTTATATCTCTCCACTGGGTTCTTTGAACACCATCCATTCAACACACACATGTTTGTATTTCTACCCAAACAAGAACTTTGGATTGACTTTCATTCATTTCTGTAACTGTGTTTATGCCTATATGCATATACACCCACCTTCACACACAAAGTAATAGACACGCACATCTTTCTGCTAAAACAAACATGTCCCCACAGCAATCAGATACAACCTAAGATGTGATATCAACATAATAGCAGCCATACCGCTGGACTTACGGCTTTGTAACATATGAATTTTTCCAAATTATTTTTGCGCAAAACACTTAATGAAATTGACAACTCTAAAAAAATTTGAGTCGAGCTTTATAATTATGTACTCTCTCTTGTTCACACAAATAATTAACAGATTTATAGTTTTTGGTGTGGGTTACATTCTCAATCTGAAGTTCACACTGTGAGGGCAAGCTAGTTTAAAAAGAATGCACGGTTTATGAATTTATAGAAGACATTCATACAATGTTCTACCAAAAAGGAAAATAATTTAAGATTTTAAAATAAAAATGCACAGACATACAACTAAGGAAAAACCGGGACCTGAAAAATCTCAAGAATTAGTCTTACCATAGACAATGTTAAACGTTGGGTATTCCTCTTCTTTACCCTGTGAAATAAAACACAGTTAGTTTTTTTGTTCGGGATTAGGGATAATAATATATGCATTTGATTCAGAAAATAATTTAATCACCTTTGCCTTTGTGCAGATTCAAGTTTGAAACAAACTTGAACGTTTTCCCATTTAGTTAAATTACAAATTCAAACCTAGTAAACGAATGTTTTTAATACGGAAAACTTTGCCATAGGCTTGCTACAGATGTCTTATCTCCCCATTGCATTTGCCATTTCTATCCATCTGGTTTCAATTCTTTCCACCTGCCCATCAGTCTGCAGCCATGGATAGGTGAGCCTATTACACGCTTCTCACACAGCTCACTAGACACACGAACACATGCAAGCACACAATGTACACACTAGCTTTTACCTTATGGTAATTTAACTTGTCATGCACATCAGCCAAATCTGCTGCTCAGTAAAACGGCTGTTAGTGAAGCCACATCATGGCTCTAATGAAGTGGTTGAAGCGTCCAGAAGCTCAAACAAATTCTTCACCAGTGAACACAGTACATACATTACATTCTCCAGTGTTACATTGACAGTTTCTATGTTTGAAAGTAGAAAATAGTAAATGCTGACCTGTACATTTTAAAGTTTAAACTTATTTTGAGAATCAGCTACAAAAGTAATATCAATGCTTCGCAAACAAAGGGAATACATGTTGAGGTAGCACATAAAATCCCCTAAAAATGCATTAAAGCTGTCATAACTTGACAAAATTGACACAATCCTAGTTTTTTTATCTATTAATGTAATTCAGTAGAGTCCAAGCATGCCATTGTAAATGTAACTACAGACATCAGTGTTTAAAAGGTTATTTATATGTTTCCGGAAGGCTGTCATGTGCTGTAATGTGAAACATCATGTTTTAGTCAACTGTATACTCTCTATAAGTTTGTCTTCTCAACGTCCTTTGTTCGTTCTGTCTATTTCGGCTCACTATAAGTTTTTCCTTACACCCTTTTCTCTGTATTTACTGCTCCTCAGGATATTGACACCGGCTGTATTATTTTAGTTTGAAAGCACCCAAAACTTTCCGGGTGACATATTAAGCTTCATACAAGCTTAGAATAAACAAATATTATCAGACCTAAAAAGATTACTTAAAAGGAAACCAAGCACATCCTTAGAGAAAAAATAAAATAAATCCCAGGCCTCCTTACAGTTTCAAAGAGGGTGCATTAGCAGACAGGACTAAAATTGTTACAAGAAGACTGAATCATGATTGTGCAAGTAAAAAATAAAAGTAGCCTCACCAGAGGGTATTAAAATGGATTGGAGAGAGCGTGAATAGGGAAACATGACTCTCTGAAATAATTATACACTCAGCATGTGTATTTTCACTGTTCTAATAACGGATCACATGGTTTCACAGCCAGTAATATTCAGCCATAACACTATGACATATCACCCGGGGTGGTTTTTTACTTCAAAAGGCAAAACATGAAAAAAATAAAAATAAAAATAAAATATAAGTTGCTACACTTTGATTTAGTGACTACAGAAAGCAAGCTTGGTCTCTGAAACAGTTGCATGGCTCTTTGCCTTGATTCTTGGTCATATAATACACTTTGCAAACAGATGTTTAAGCTGCCAGCTTAAAGAAGGGATTATAAATGTGAAATGCTCTGCCTCCTCTAGTCTATAATCAGAGGAAGAAAAACAACAAAAGAAAACGATTTATTTATTCACTGATGTACCAGATGAGTGATATGGCTGCTGTAACTCTATCATTTCAAAAAACAATGTGTGAAATCATGATTACAAGTATTGTTACAGCTGTAATCAACATTTTAAATTTTCTTACACGTTTTCACCAGTCACTACAACTGTTAGGAGATCTGGCCAGTTACACTCAGTTATTCCTGCCTTTTTCCTATTCTTAATATGCAATACTTAATCCATTTTCTTGAAATATGCAAATATTGTAAAGATTATATGGATTACATACAACATTGGGTTGGCACCCCAATAAAACTTAGTGTCTGTAAAGCACTGTTTAACCTCCAAGCAAAACACAGTTATTCTCCTCGGAATGCTCAGAAGAATGCTATCTGACAAAAAAAGACATAGCAAATTTTATCACAACATAACATTTTAGGCTTTTGCCTGCTCATCTGTTGGTGAATTCAATCTCAATGGTTAAATTTAAACATTCACTTTGTGGAATTTCAAATTAACTAATTGTTTAATTATGTTGGTATCAAAGTTAAATGTTCCATGCTCAATCTGAGTGTATTTGATAGCTGTATTAATCAGGAAACAGCTGTAGCTCCCATTTCATGTCACCCTCTTAAAGCAATAAGCATGTAGAGGTGATCTCCATCAGCCAAGATACAACCTCTAAATAGTAAAAAATTTGATAAAATTTTTTTATTGCACCATTTATTGTAGTTATTGTATTATTAGTATTTTGAATTTCATATAGTAAATTTGATATACAGACGTATCACATTTGTAGAAAGATTTGTTATTTTACGTATTAGAAGTTGTGTATGTTCATTCTCCACGTACAAGGTAGGTCTAAAGAGGGATGATTTGGTAACAACAGATAGAGAAGTTCATGCAGAAAGGCCCCAGCAAGGAGTTGAACTCATCATATTCTCAATGGATAAAGATTCTGATAACAGCCCAACATTTAAAGCTTTTTAGCAGAAACTAAAAGTTGCATGCACCATATCCATTGTCGGAATAAGCTTGGCTAAAACGTGAAAGTTAAGATAGGCAATTATAAGGGTACCCGTGCAGAGCTGCTCCTTTAAATCAATGCACTAAAAGAAGTCCTAAGAGCAACTGAGCAGTGTATTGTAGGAAATCCAATAGGAATTTAGTTGGCAGTCCACCGATTATTTATTTCTTCCCCATTTCTCTGTGTTCTGTCAGTGTGAGATCTATACTTAGCAAGCTGCAGGACAAGGTTAAGACAGAGGGTGGAAAGACTGGCATGGTAAAAGGTAAGATCACAAAAAATGAGACTGAACAGCGTATTTTTGGAATACATTCAGAAACCCACACGGTCAAAAACAAAATTAGGTTCTTTCAAAATACCATCATATTTATCTACACTATCTAAAAGGAGCTACAGTAAAAGTTCTATCATGTATTAAATGTTGTATTTTATAAAAATAAAAATAAACAATGTTCAATGATACATTATAGATGGCCAAGCTGTACTATTATGCAATTTTGTAGGTCATATCCATAAGTGTCCCCCCCCCCAATCCTCTTGATTGTTTGTAGCCTATGTAGACATCCAGCTGACACTATAAGATAGTGGCGGGGTGTGATGGACTGCAGCTGAAACTTGAAGATTTCACATAACTCGTTGAATATTCTTCTGAATCTGTTTGATTCTGGACTTATTTCAGTCACAACAATTTCACATGATCTTAAACTGACTGCTCATGCTGAAAAATAAAATTCCTTAATGTAGCTATTATGAAACAGTTGGGCAAAGAACTATCCAAAGGTTTAAGTGTGACCAAACATACAAAAAAGAAGACATATGTAAGGAGCGGATTATTTCTCAAAGCACAGTGGGAATTTTAGAGTTTGGACATCACAGGTTAAAAGAGCAAAATGGTGGATTTTCTCTATAACCTCGATAATCTGCTTCCTAACTGTCATCTTAGATCACTAAGTAGATGCTTTATGCTAACATACTACGGTGGTCAGGGTGTTTTTTATTTTTTATTCTTAGGGTGAACTTTCTTTATCAGCCCAGTAGAGAATGTGAGGGTATAGCTATTAGACTCAGAAAATCAAATGTGGCCATTAATGCAGAGCCATCAAAGACTGTGCTTTCACTGTCTAATGCATTTGAAGTAGAAACTAAGCAGGCATCTCTAAAAGCTGCGAACGAGATGCTCCTTTCCTTCTATAAACTATTTATAATCTTCCACATATACATTTCGTAACAGATATTACCCCTATGTTCCTAGTTTGTCCAATAATTGGGTTTCTGCTTAAAAACAGCATGAGATCAAATCAATCAATCTATCAATCAAAAAAAACTTTATTTATCCCAAAGGGAAAATTAAATAAAGATATGGTTAAACGATAAAATTTAGGAATTATCAGAGCACAACATTTAAGCAAACATTATTTTTTAAGCCAAGCAACCACAACTTTACTTTAAATATATCAATGTAAATTTATAGAGACCTGCCAGAAACTGCTTTTGGGGGTTAAATCATGTCATAAGATAATATGATTTGCTTTTTCAAACCAAAATGTGAAAACAACGTCCTTTATTTACAGTGTCTCTCCTGCTTGACTGGATTTCCTTCATGCATAGGTAAACAACACAGAGGCTTTATAGATCCTCCCTGGGGTCACGGTTAGAATAAAGGTTAGCCAAGCTTCAACTGATGATAATGAGGGTTGTGCTTAGTTACCTGTAAATTATGTCCAACAGTTATCATCCAACACATACTTAAAAAGATTTAAAAAAAAAAACATTTTTGTTGACCTATATGCCTAAATATACAAATATGTCATATTCAACAAATTTAAATGATAAAAGTACTTTTTACAAGTGATGTAATGATTTGTTTATGTAAGACTGTATTCTTACGTTTTACGTTTTCATTAGCTGCAAATGGGAAATCATTTCAAAAATAAAATAGATTACTGAACTAACTAACAACATCAATTTGGGTCAATTAGGTTCCTTCAACAGATTTCAGCTCAAAACTAAGGTTTTGGTACCCATCAACAAGGGATTCTTGGTAGAGTTCAATTCCATGTATTAGTTTATTGACACAAGTGGTTTATTGTACCTACTGCCTATGTTTAAACATATGAAAATACATTCTTAATCATTGTCAGGGAATTGCAAAGGTATGTTATATTTTGGTGCTTAAACATGTGTTTTTGTCGTGATGTTACCAAAATGTATTTAAAAAGGAAATCATAAAAAAGAATTGCAAGCATCTTATTCAAATCCGGCACTAATTAGCCATCCCGGTGTTTAAACATCACCAATAAAAACTGTAATTTTTACATTTGCTACTCTTGAGTTCAATCAGTCCCTGCTGTCCTATGTACTTAAAAATTCAGAGGGCGAAGGTGGGTGAAGGGGAACAGATACTCACGGGAAAATTAGGAAAACTTAATGAAGCAAAAAGTAGAAGTAAAAACAGGAAGCATAAATAATGAAAATTACTGTGGGATATCAGTACATACAACGGAGGAGACTTTTTGTCCCTCTCAACCGCTGATGAAATATAAATGTGTTTCATTTGAATACCATGGGAAAGTAAGGAAATATATATGCTTAAATGCTTTATTTTTGTTATTTTTTTCAACAAAGGGAAAGTGGATGGCTTACATCTATACACAAACTTTATCTTGTAAACAGATTTAGAGCTAGAAGTCTGTATGTGTGTGACTCCCGCATGGATAGAAATCAACACGCTGTGTTGTTACTAGAAATTAACTAACCACTATGAACATAAACCTAAACAAGTCTTGTCTCAAGAATTCTAGATAAATATCCCTTGCATAAGTATGAAGGATTAAATTTAATCAGGATGTGGTTTTGGTTATTTATATATGCTTTCCCATATTAATGATATGCAAAGTGATAATTTGTTTTTGTTTTGTACAGAATATTATGTTCATGGATTCGGACCAAGTGCAGTATTTCAGGCTGTTACAAAACATAGATGATGTTTTTAGAAAAAAAAGACACAGCCTTGGATTGTTGGGGAAATGAGAAGGTCAATGGGGCATCCCTATGTCAAGATTTTGCTTCATAGCTAGTACAAGGCACAGAACATAACCTCAGTATGAAATCATGCCATCAAACAAACAGTAAATCAAAAAATAAAAATAAAAAATTACGCTAAAACTGCCATAATGCTGAGAAATGTCCTGCCACAGGCTGGTAAGTTGCTGGGCTGCTGGGTAACCCTTTCATTAGTGAAAACTAGCACTACTAATTATACTATTAAGTGATTCATTTTAGAAGCATTTTGATTTGTCTATTGAACAACTTCATTAACCTTATGTTGAATTTAGAGTATGTAAAACCTAATATTGCATCAAAAGGGAAAAACAGGTATATATATATATATATATATATATATATATATATATATATATATATATATATATATATATATATATAAAGGTGTACATTTTGGTGCATGGCAGAATTATTCTTTTCGTCCTACAACCTAATAAGCATTGGTTCCATTTGCCTTAGGCAGTAACAAGGGGTTAACCAGACAAAAAATGAAAATGGATCCGGTAATTGCATCCATTACTACAGTTGTAAAGATTGATTGGCAGTGAAATGGGGCTCAGTTTTCTACTTTGTAACGTTCTAAAGTTGCTTGAGCTTGTTGGGTTTAGTCCTGAGTTTCAAGCATGGAAAGAGAACGGCATTTCTACACAATTATCATCTAAATAACTGGTTGCTGTTTACAAATTGATCCATGTTTGGTCAGCCTTGCCACTAGAACACTTTGAAGCGCCTCTTCTAAAATCTGGTCTCACTTGAAAAACCTGTGGACTCAAGAGCAAAAAAACAGAAAAAACATCATATAATGCAAATGAAAGATATTTAAAATAAATGTAAAAGTCATATCTTGGTTCATATCTTCAAATAAATTCCACTGCAGAAGGGTGTAAAAAAATAAGCAAAGTACGGGCAAACATTTTGTCATCAATATTGATTTTTTACTGTGTGTCATGTGGGCAAAATGTGAGCCAGCAAGATAGCAAGTACTGCCAAGCTTGTTCAAACAACACAGTGCATGATCATACAGCCAACCGGGTACTAAGGAAGATCAAAATAGCTTGTGAATTTAAAAATGCAAGCATGCATGGGGAAAACTAGGCTAAAATGAGCTTGTTCCACCAGTCTAAAAGAGTGGTGGGACAGCAGGGGGCAGGGCAGGGACCAAGGGAGAGCAGCACACACACATGAAAATTAGGCAGTGCTTGGGGAAACGCAAGCAGATTGTGACACCTGAGGTTTGAGAGAGGTTTAGGGTGGGTTGGCTCATGACGATAAGATGACTGCCACCTTATCTGCTGTTGTCAGGCCGTTAGCACACAAACACATCCACACGGACATCTGGACATAAATGTAGGGTCACACACAGTCTGGCCACAGTTGGAAGATTGGCAGACAGGTGTTTGGAACTGTGACTGGAACTGACTCAGATGGCCATTTGTGTACTGCTGCCTGTGTGGTCTTGTGTATTTATATATGAGTTTCTGCGTGTATGTGCGCATGTGTGTGTACTTTGAGAAAGACATGGAAGGTTAAACCAATTAAAAAATGGCAGCTGAAAGGATTCCAGGAAATCCAAAAGTAAACTCGCATCTCATTTCATTTTTGAGCTTTTATATCAGCTTCATTAGATGCAGAGCAAAATGAATCTGGATGTAATTAAAGCAACAACAAAAAACAGCAATGTAAAACATATTGGACGATTTGATATGAACATAAGATCCTTACATGAAACTGCCACCTTAGTTCAACCTGATGACAGTTAGTCTCAATCCACAAAATCGTGTCTGGACTATGTTCCTTTTAACAATACAGAACCGAGATAAAAAGGTAAGGGCAATGTTCGTACACACCCGCTGACTAATGTAAATACATTCTCAGTTGACATATTTAAATTGTGCAGTAACCACTCTAATAAACCCGAATTTGCTATTGCTTCTAATTAAGCTTAACCAACATAAAAACAAATCTGATCAATACTGATGTGCTATGCTAAATATAAATGTATGTTCTTTAATACAATAAAGGATAAATAAAATAAAAAAAAATTATCCTATATGTCTGTTTAAATAATACTTTTTTAAAATAAAGTGTGTCATGCTTCTGTATTTAACCATCGTTACTTCAGTATCCCTAAATTAAATTACAAACAAGGTATTTCTCTTAGAAACAAAGTAATTAGTAAATACAGTCAAAACAGATGGACCACAGAGATGTTGGGGAGGTTTAAAAAATGGTTGTCATGTGGTATATTTTAAGAATTGAATGTGTCTCAGAACAATATTAAATCAATTGTGTGAAAATGGAAAGAATATGGGTCACTGCACGCTGGGACAGAGCATAAAAAGGAACACATTGTTTCAAGCATACGTCAAGAGCCCTGCAGCGATGCTCTAAGGGGAAAAGGTTTTGTAAAGTCCTGTTTAAGTTTTGGCATATTGCATGAATACAAAGCAAAAACATATAAAAGACAAAATGCTGGAAGGCTAAAAACAAAGTTGAACTTCCTGGGCTACATGCAAATCACAATTCATGCCAGAAAACCACATTGCATATCATTGGAAATACAACATCTCTTTGGTAAAACATGTTGGATACAACTGCTGTGTGCACACTTGAAAATTACATCTTATAGCTTTAATTTTCAGCAAGCTTTTATAACTTTGGGTTACAACGGCTGCATTAGACTGAAGACTTGTGGGTATCCTATGCAAAGAAGTAGAGGTATGGTTATATGTATCCATAAGAAATTAGATTCAACCATGGTTTGTTGGCCACTCTCTTTCACCGTTGTATTGGATTTCTAAAGGTCTGTAGGGAGTGGCTGAATAACTGAACAATATGTGATAAAAGACACTAAGGCACATAAACTACTGAGGAGTGTGACCAATAAGATAGGATGATAGCAGGGTTAACTTTTAAGTTAGACCACATTTGGGATTAGACAATGAATAGAAGCAGTCGTAAAACAGTTTTCAGTTGACCAAGACATGAAAAACAAATGAGCAAACAAATAAACTCCTTTAGGCATTACCCAGCAGTGTATGTTTCTCACACTCTAGCTTCTCATTATTTAAAAGAAAAAATAATCCCTCACCATGTCAGGGACAAACTGTATCTCTCCAAGGGAGGGGATGGCATGGTTTATTTTCCAATTATGAAACAAATGAACTTCATGATCCACTACCATTACACTGGCAGAAAGTGCGATACTGAGATTTCAGTTCATACTTTGGCTGCTTTGATGTAAAAGTTTTGGGATTCAGTTTGATGATTTAAAGGTCGTCGGACAAAATTAATGTTAACTACTAGCTATAGCTTTGATACTGGACATTCATGGCATGCACTAGCCAAAAGGAACATTTAATAATATAAAAATGATGTACATTTACATGGATATTTCACAAGTGGTTTTATTGACCACAAGCTTCCTTGTTATGTGTGCGGACTCATGTGAGACATTGTGCAAATGTCTGAGTGTGCCAAGGACAGTGGATGAAGGGACTTGTCCCCGAGGCTCCTCTGTCCTTTTCTAATATACAGTAATAAGCCATCAGCACACTGTATAACTAGTTAGACACATCATGACATCGTTAAAAAAAGCTTGGACAAAGTCAGGTAAAAGTCAAAGCATGACCACATGGAAGATTACACTCACATTAGGTCAGTTATAACAGCACGAGCATTAAAGGGCAAACAATAACAACACAGTATGATAAGGTTGTGCAGTAAGCATTGTTAGTTATTTTTAATTTAGAAATTTTAGGGCTCAGTCTTGGATGGTGTAGATGGCTAATTCATGATTAATGGTCAAAAACCAAACTGGCTGTTCCTTTGATTTTGGAAAACAATGTCAATGGAGAGCAGTCATATTTCTTCTTCTATCTGACATCCCGTTATTTTCTGTTTATGCCCTGTCTTTCAGTCCATTTATCCATTTTGCCTCCTACATCAGCTCCCATCCCCCTGCTGTTATCCTCTTATCTACCTAAATGTATTGTAAAGCACCATTTCAGACCTGGTGTGGTATATACTGTCCATAAAGATATTGAACCGGACTCTGACTCACTGTTTCTGTGTATCAGTTTACCAAACAGATACCAGCAGAACTCCTGTGTTAAAGCCACGGGTCAGCAGTTTCTAATTATGTGTTGAAGCCCAGACAGCGTTTTTCATTTAGACCCATAAAAAAGGGATAAGAGAACGGAGAATAAAATGATACACACTGAATCAGGAGAGAGTGGCAATCCGCTCAGTGTGACAGAAATAGATTCAATTGAACCTGCACATATGATCATGCAGTCAAATCACTTGTCCTTCTTGTTTGTTATTGCCTAATTTGTTGTTCTGTCTATTACTTTCTGTTTAACAGCTATTATGTTAGTAGTATTTAGAGCCACATATGCAATACACAACCCCTGGCAGCTGCATTAGTTTTCCATGAGCAACAATATCAGTATAGTACAACATTACAAAAGAGTATCACTATAATCGACTACTAACTACCTAATGAATTTGTCACTGATTAAGTTGTAATTACATTATTTTGTTAGATTATCACAGGGGGCAAATTATCATATGACAGGAAGGTTAAAGATAATACAACAAATATGCTCTGTTGTATTCTATTACACTTTTTTTTCTATTCTGTAATTAAACATGCCAGATTGGGGAATTCTGATATGTTGTTTGATATATCCAAGTATCAGAAACACTCTAAATTGCAGAAGGTATTAATTTCTACCATGAAAAGGTTAATACATTTTAACATATCGACTTCACATACTTTTTTAAATACTTGGAGTCTGTAGTACTGACTCTTTTACTCTTCATCTTTTTTAATGTTTTGATGCTTTCATGGCTGTCTTTAAGTAAATTTTGTCCTCACACACCACAATATAACATGGATCCAAAACCACTTACAATCACTTCTCAACCGTAGGTGTATATAATCTGTATGCACTTAAATCCATATTGTTATACTCACCCAATAATTGTATACAAGTAAATAGATATTTATGTCCTGTATAGCACTTCTGGATAGATTCAAACTATATGTGGTTGCTTGTACTTGTGACAGTGCAATGGCAATCAAGTTTAATTCTATTCTATTCTATAAACAATTACAAATTATGGTATTAAAAATTAATAATTAATATTTTGTTAATATTATTATGGGAATAAATGTGATAGCTGAATTTTTTTAAGCATGATTATCTGGTTTCCTTCAAGTTCAATAGTTTTTGGCTGATATATCAAACTCATGGCTTAAATATGTGGACCCAAGCTAAGAATCAACCTTTAAGTTTTAAAAATGTTGGTATAATTTCCTGTTTACAGTCCGACTACATTGAAACTATAAAACAATGATAATTGACTTTATATCTAACCCGCAGACCTCCCTACCTATATGTTTGCATTTATCCCCTTAACCAAAAGATGAATTTTGATAATCACAAAGTGAAGGTTAAAATGTTTCCTGACTTTACGCTTTGGCAATTTCACATTAATTGAGATGCCTCCGGGACTTTAATAGTACAAAATGTAAAACTCACCCGCACATACAACCCCCCACCTACGCACACGGTCAGGAGGATATATAGACATACACACATCAGCTCTTCCCAGGGCTCGTTAATGAGTCATGTCATTAATAGCGCTGCACGGTTGCCAGCTGTAATATTTCCTTTGGTCATTAGACCATCTGGTGGCCTGACTCCTCAGATAGCTCTATCTGTCTCCAATTCTGCTGCTATATATTTCTGGTGTCGCAAAAGCTCATGTCTCCTTATTTCTTTGTATCTTTAAGCAATTTCAAGCTAACATATTCATTTATGGAGACATGTACGTGAGTAATATCAGTTGCATGAATATTTTAATTTTAAGATATTTCACTCTTAATTTTTGGACTTATATTTTATGGTTTCATTAACCCTCAGCGTCTCCTTTATATGGTAACTAAAATAACTCACAAGGGGTTGGGACATTGTCTCCCGTTTCTGACGTACTAGCTTTTTTTCATCCTTTTAAATCAAATTAGTGTTGGACAGTCAAATTACATGCAAATGGACCAAAGCAATACTTTTAAACAAGTGCTGCTATTCACCGTGGACAACTTTATTATTATTATTATCATTTATTTTAATCAAACTGAAAGTGAAGCCCCTACTGGATTGTGCAATGCATGGTTACAGGAGTGAAATCTACACATCCTTCATTAACTGATTGTTGGAGATCTTGTTACGATAGAAGGGACAGCCTGCTCTAAGTTTGATGGTCCTGAAAATGCTAAAGAGAGGGACACAAATTTAACAACTGTTCTTGTTATTACTGGAGACCTTTGAAAAATAATTATTTTTATTGAGCTGGTGCCATGGGGACCCTCCTCTGTCCCAAAGTACTATGAAGTGGCTCAATACAGCAGTGCCTTCAAACTGTAGTTAGAGCAGGCGATATGTGACCTTTCACATTCTGACTAAAAAATGAAATCAGCAATGCAATTACTCACCACTGGGATGGTTGACGAATGCTCCTTTATGCCATCTTTAAAACTAAACCACTAAACCAGATAAAAAATAAACAGTTTTCACAAAGTACAGGATTGCCTGTCTCCTTGCTTCGTACATTTTTAATGACAGGGGGTCTCTGAATTTCATGTACATCCAATTCTGAACCATATTTTGTCTTTTTCTTAAAATATAACAGTTTCAAACACATTTACCTCCTTTTTCTACTTTTTTTTTACTTCATCTTACACTGCAAAGCCAAGCATGATCTATTTTGATATCTGAAATAACTGTTTAAAATCCCTTCTTATCAGTTTTGTTGCAGTATTGTGGAAGATGCTTTCTCATTTTAAAGGTATGCCTTACATAATTTTAAACATCCGTCTGTTTTTAGTTTTAGAATAAATCCTGAAAGCATATGAGTTTCTGTTTTTCTAAAACAAGACAAAACTGTTAAACTGTGTAAAAGGTGTATTACACTTTGTATCTACCACAATCCCCATGTCCCTATTGTAATTTCTGTTAACAAAAAGGCCCACAGCATTATGATTCCACCACCATATTTCACGCTGCTGCACTGTTGGAATTGTAGGTTTACAACTCAGAGACTTGAGCTCTTTGCTAAGAGAAAAGAATCATGGAAATTTTCTCAAGTACAGTAAACGTGTATCCCTAGAACAACAAGGGAAAGAAAATTTAGACAAAATGTTGGAAAACCGTTTTTATAATAGACATATGTGCATGTATTTTTCAATAATTCTCATTTTGCATCCACACATATGTCAGAAATATGCCTCCTCGCTGCCTGATATGGGTGAAAAATAACTTTTTTTTTTGTTTTCCTTAGAAGGTCCAAAGTTCAAGACAGGCTCATTATGGTATAATGAAGTAATTACATTTTTTGGTTTGACTGAACCCAAATGTTCCTTGTCTGTAATTTCCTGTGAGCTCTTGTGTGTACGAGTCACTGAAACATGCAACATCTGCTGAGGAAGATTTTTTTTATTTATTTTTTTACTACCAAGTGTCCTACAGTGTCCATGTGTATGGAAAAACCAAGAGAGAGATATGTATGGATTCATTTAATTTTATGTTCCAGATAAAATAGTCTCGTATGCCATACCTTGTGGAAATTAAGTGGAATGAAAAGCTTCATTTAACTTAATTACCATTCCAGCAGAACCGTCATCCATTTGTGTTCTTTGAAAAAAACCTATTGAATTCATGTTCACATATTTAATATGTTACAGCTTCAGTTG
>JAVLVB010000002.1:2909819-2925149 GCA_032876305.1 Orestias chungarensis
TTTTTTTTTTTTTTTTTTTTGTCTTAAAAGTCTGTAGCCCCAGCACAACGGAATCCAGGTCAAGTTATATCCCCTTTAGGAGCAGCAGCATGGTCTCACTGTTATAAATCTGTCAGTGTATCCTCCAAAGAGCACATTGCTTTTAAAGCAAATTAGACGGGCTGATTTGATTGGCAATGATTGATGCCGCTCTCCAGCACCTCCACTGGTAATGCATTTTTCCTTTAGACTGTGTTTTCTAAATCTGCAACTGTTGTACGCTGCTTCATAGATATTACAAACAGATGTCTCAGTATCACAATTATATATGCTTGCAGAATAATTCATATTACACCAACAAACATCCATCTTATATAACTTTTCTGTGACCAGCTCAATCAAATTGGATGCCTATTAACATAATTTTTCATGTATTTTTTAAAATGATCAACAAGCTTTAGGTTTAATGGGCCAGTTTATTTTATGCAGAAGGGTTTAGGTTTAATCTCTACTCATTTTTTCAGCAAATTTGACTAGCTTCCTTGTCGGTTTAAAAAATATCTACATCCAGTGTTGCACACTTAAACACCCAAACCATCAATATAAACTCCATAATAACTTGGCAAGCTTAAAGCAATATACAGTCACTTTATTTCAAAACAAAATTTCATTGCCAACTAAGTTGGGTTGTCAGGCTGAGAAAACCATGACCAAAAGTAAAAAAACAAACAAAACAAAACAAACCAAAAAAAAAAAAAAAAAAAGTTTTAATTTCACAGTACCATTCTTGCACAGAGCTCCAAAATCCTACTGGGGGTTACAATTTAGGCACAATCTGTCCAACCCTCAGCAGGCACGGACAACAGGGCTAATGTGTGTTTCTGACTTCATGTGTGTGCTATGGGAATAGTATTCCTAATGGGAATGTCACAGCCTCCTGAGAATCCCTTATGCTTGTCTGTTGAAAATAAAAGCCATGTCAAGTACAGCCTAGAGCGTAATGTGGGATATAGCGTCAAGAATGAAATAAAAAGGTAATGTTATTCAAGTGAAATTTATAATCCCCCCCTTAGGCCATGCGTGCGTGCTCTGTATGCGAGTGTGTACGTATAAAGTTAAATAAATTTTATACTTTTATTGTGAAAAGCAGGGTAAGAGGTAACAGGTAATGTTGAATGCAAAACAAGGTCAAAAGGAAAACGGACTTTATTTTTTTCATCTGAATGACTTTTTGTTATTATCCAGTTTACTGTAAGTCATTTCTCAATTATTTACTGGTTCACGTAAAACAGTTAACAGTTTGTCACTACATTGAAAATTAAAAACTCATAATATATTTATTAATTACAGAGAAAGAGAACAATTTCAATAGAGCATAAGTTGGAATTGTGGTGATTGTGGGCTACAAATGATAAACACTTTTACGAAAAGACCTTAGAAAACTTTATATTATGGAAAAGTTAATTCTTGTTAACTTGTGGTTTAACATGGTTTCCTGTAAATGGTCTCTTACTCTGGATCAGTAGACTACAAAATTTTAGGGATGACTTGAAAGATGTCCAGATGGCAATTATCAACAGTTTCCACATAAGGGGTAAAGCACAAAAGAAAACTGGTAAAGATACTTGTTGTACAGCACTTCTTCAAAGAAATGTAAAGAAAGTTTAGTAAATGGAAAATATGTTGCAGTAAAAGGTACACTATTAACAGGGGGTCACATTTCCTTGAGAGGTTTGTCAAGGAACATATTTTTAGGTATTTGGAGAAGTTTCACAATAAGCGGGCTGAGACAGGAATCATTGCAACAGCCACTACACAAAGGCAAATCTTACATATAGGGTAAAATGTCTCCTCTTCCTTTGTGAAAAAAACAAAACAAAGGATGAACTTTGGCTTTCATTACACCTCAGTGCAAAATGATGATTCTTGCTATGTTGCCTTGGTGAAGTCATTTTTGCAAAAAGAAGACTCAGGCAATTATTGAATAAATAAAAATGAACCCTTTTCAGAACAATGTCATTTTCCCTAAAATGTTATTTTTGTATTGATATTATCTAGTGCATATAATATGCTAATTTCCAGTGTCATTGAAATTTTGGTTTTTATTATCAGTAAGTCAGTATCATCAAAATTCTAACAGGTAAGGGTTTGAAATATGTTACTCTTTGTAATGTAAGGCTATTTAGGATGTAATCATATTAATGTGTGTATCACTTTCTTAGATGAGATTGTTGATCAGGATTGTTCTGTCTCTTTTGTGGTTTTGCGTGTGTCACACATATTCAAAAACTGTTGTCTCAAGATTGTCCGGTTATGCATTGTGACTTGGGTTATTGAGTTAGAGGATGTTTTTTTTAAGCTCATGAAAACGAGATGGAAACTCTTGTCGGAGACACTGTGATGTGGTTGTCGTCCGAAGATGTCAAACTCATGCTTAGTCAAGTCCAATGGTTCTACTAAAGCCATTTATCACCAAAATTAGGTTGGGGCTAAGACTGTTTATGAACGCTGAACCAGCAGAATGTGCACTGTGTTGAGTCCAGAGTGTAAAAAAAACAAACCATAAATTATATAGAATTAAAAAAACTGGAACATCAGCAGAAAAAGGCTGAGCGGAGACTACAGTTGCCCATCTCAGAAACTTTGGAGTTCAACTGTGATGCAAAGTTGGTTAAGCCAAAGGTCAAGTTAAGAGTGCCATAATTTTCTGATATTATCTGGTATTTCTAGGTAATTTTTTAACAATTTGTTTTTTCAAAAAACTCAATGAAAAATAACTATTCCTTGTTAACCACTGATTCATAAATATGTGTTTTATTTTCATATAGTGTGAGTTTTAGGCATGGTAACTTATACCCAGTATATGCCATCATCTAAAAGGAAAATCTCAGTCTGAAAAAATACAATTGCTTGTGATAAGTCCCATATGTTTCTTTTTTTGTGTGTGATTTACACTGATTATAAAATATAAAGCACACTTTGTATGTTATTGCAAACATTTAAAATTCTGGCAGGAGATATAGTGATTTAAAGATTAACTGATATCATGTAGCTATAAAACAGTAAATGTTTGAAATATTTTGTGGAAAAATAAATACATAGAGAAACAGATTCACAGTTCACAAAAAAATTTTTTTTTAAATAATGTAAAATCTGATTAAAATAACTGATTTAACAAGAACATGTATGGTAAAGTTTGTTATATACACACACACACATATATATATATATATATATATATATATATATATATATATATATATATATATATATATATATATATATATATATATATATATATATACACACAAAATGTAAAGCCTATGTAAATCCTCATACAACACGATGCATTTTGTATATTGGGATTTTTCTCCTTTTCCTCACTTAAGCACAGGATAGAATTTGATACTTCCCAGACCATGTAGTCTGGGACCATGTAATGTCCATGACCAATAATGCAACAGGAATGTGTTGCGAGAAAATCGAGGAATTTGTCATGGGGTGGGAAAGCTGAACGTGTGGCAGGAAATTGATGGACTTTTTGAAATGCTTTTGCAGTAAAATCAAATTCACTCTTTTTTTGACATTCACATCCAAGATCTATTCACTTGTGTATATACAATGTTCTGTATTAGATGCTTGTCTGGTTCTATGAGATTACAAGTAAATCTTTAAAAAAAACTAAGAGTTTTTTTTTTTAAATTAAAGATTCAATAATACTATTGTATTTGGAGGATAAGGATACCTAAATAATATAAAATACTTAAATAATAACCAATATAAAATAAAGATGCAAAACCATACATGCACATCTCAATTTAAAAGATTACATTACTAAATTTGAGTTGAATCTTAATTTATAAACTGTTTTTGGAGCATTTTCAAAGTTCTACTTGTGATCCTACATAAACATACACGCATCTAATAGACAACATTGGATATGCATAAATGAATACATCTTGCATGTGAATTTCTATTTGAGAAAGAAGAATGAATTTGGTTTCACATTTTTACTAACTCAAAAAACAATAGCATGACTAGAGTCCCCTTATAATATGTTTTCTTTTTAACTTGTTTTTAATGTGGCTATATGTAGTAAAAACTGAAAGAAACCAAAAATGAACACAAAAAGACAAGAAATGTTGAGCAATCAAGTGTCAAAGGGAAAATTATTCACAGCAGAGCTAAAAAAAAACAGGTTTAAAAAATCTACACTGAAAAACCCAAAGACAAAAAAAAAAAAAAAAAAACGTGGCAAAATTATCACCATGCACATGCAGTGACAAGGGAAATAAAATAAATGAAAGGATGCCCCCCCCCTACAGAGCAGAATTTCGGAGAAACTGATGGTGTGTTCAGCTGGTGCTTGGACCTGGGTTTTTATCCAACACACATTCAATTGTTGGCTGGAAAACTGTGGAACTTTGGGTAGGTAGTTTATGTCTGGAGTCCAGCTTTAGATTTGCCAGAGTTGCTTCAATAAGACCAATAGTTTACTCTAAGACGTCACTGTGAGGGACATAAATTGGCTTATTGTTTTTGTTAGAAAAGATTTCTTGTCTAAAATCAAAATCAGCGTCAATTCTTTACGTGCATCAGGCATACAAAGGAATCAAAATTATGTTTCTCAACATCCCTCAGTGATTACAGCCCAACTCATTCTTCACAACAAAGACACAGTCACAACAACAAGATAAGGCATCTCCTAGCACAAACATTAATTACAGTTTAAAATTTACAATTAACTAATAAAGCACACAGTGATGAGAGTTACATTTACTAAGTTAACTTAAGAAAAAACTTAAACTAACATAGATATGAAAATACACATAAATCTTTGTTAAATGATTCCATACCAGAAAATAAATGCACAGTCATGAATACATTTTTAAACGTGCATGGTTAAAAAT
Source organism: Orestias chungarensis (assembly GCA_032876305.1). Lineage (NCBI taxonomy): Eukaryota > Metazoa > Chordata > Actinopteri > Cyprinodontiformes > Cyprinodontidae > Orestias > Orestias chungarensis. Next base: position 2,914,709 of record JAVLVB010000002.1, read on the forward strand.
GTGTTATAAAATAAAACTCTAAAACAAATTCACATTTTTTTACAGTGCCATAATAGCAAGCTGAATGCTTCAGAAAACTCAAACCTTTTAGGTTTAGCATAGGCATTAGTGGTGAAAAATCCCATTTTTGGAAAGAGTTGCTTTTCACAAGTTTACCAGTAGCAGTACTATGTTTACATCAAACAATCTTTTGAATAATCAAGGACTTTTGTTTTCTTGGGTACAAACATGTATATTAGTTACAACACTCTTAATACTTTTTCTTAACCGTATTTTGCCACTAGACCAGCACTGAAACTCCTAAATAATTCAGTGACGTTGGAACAAGGGCGTTTAACATCTTTAGCCTGTCCAAGGTTCCAGGTGTTATCTTATGCACCACCTGGGGAGTTTCTTTTTAAGAAGTGTATTGATATTTGGTGTAGTTGACACTCATTGGGAGAAATAATAAATTGCCGACGGAATGGTGGATTCCAGCATTCCATTGAAACCCGAGTTACTAATAGATAAAAGTTATGTATGTTTGAGTTGAGAATTTATTTTACTGTACGTGTAAAACTCTTTCATATGACTTAAGAAGCATCCTGTAGATTCAGTCTCATTTGACAAAAAATCCCACCTTAGCAAATAGTAAATGTTTACTTATGTGTCTGTAATGCAGACAGTATATTTGTAAGCATCCCCCTCAAACAGCTGGTTGACATCTGGCTGGTATGCATTGAATGTTATGGACCTCAAGATGTTACATTTCTGCTGTAGTACTCTAATAGTAAAATTAGGCCAAATCCTGTCTCTCTCTCTTTTTTTTTTTCTTCTACATGGTATGTGGTTGCAAAACTCTTGTAACTTGTGGCTGAGAAAAACTAATATGTGTTGTTTTGTTTTTACACCACTTCCACTGACAGAAAGTCATTAATCGCTGGCAAACCATAATGTAAAAAATGTTTTCATAAAATGTATTTTTTTCAAATATTGTAAGGAATACCAGTATAAACCAATACTATTAGTGATTTCATTTAAACACTCGGGTTTTTACTTTCTTACTTCAACATTAGATCTTTTAACTAACTGGATAAATTCACTTAAAATAAAGGCTGTTTAAAAAAATATATATATACTCGAGATTATTGTGTTTTAATAAGATATTTTTTATTTCAGGATTTCATATATGTGACCAAATATAAAGTATACGGCTGTATATTTATAAAGGAAATCAAAGAGACATATGAGATATTATATGCATTTGCTATAGTTTACAAAATAATTTTTTTCTGAATAGAAACTACTTTTTCGGAAACTTCAGTACTTCCTAAAGGAAATATATATAGCAAAATAGAAATCTGCATTTGTTGTACCAATGTGTTCGCACTTGAATATTTGTCACCACAGCTACGGTAAGTGAATGCTGTTCTTTTTCAGTTATGCTTGTGTAAATGTGAGTTTGCATAAAGATAACTGTGGAATTTTTTTTCACACAATAACCTGTACATTTTTTAACATTCCATTGATCTGTGACTGGGTGACTGTTGGCTGTGAGTTGGGTTTTCGCACATGCAGGTACAAAGAGATACTGAGACCCCTTATAGAGACACATGCGATAAAAGGATATTATTTTGTTTATTATTATGTCTGTCTAGTCCTGCCATATACGTGATGCACACACACTCTGCAATTTTACAAGACAGTTGAAAATGCAAAATTCACAGCTGCATGCTCGCAGAGGGAGGCGCAAATTGTGACAAATATACAAGTAAACATCATGCCTCAAATTTATTCTCACACACCTGGGATAAGAATGAAATCCCAGGCACCTTGCCAAGGTATATAAAGGAAACTACCAAGTCAGGCATTATTTGGGATTATCACAATCACCACATTGTCTTATGTTGTACAGAGGTTGACTGACAGTGGCAACTTTAGAAAATGTGTTTGCTATACAAAACGTGGGTTTATGTACTGCTTTGCGGTAAATAACAAACATGGATCTCCCCTGGCACAATCTGGACACACAATATGGCACAGTGGATGCTAATCTTTTGCTTAGGCAATATACACTTTTTGTGGGCAAACATCTGTGAAGTAAACCTTGAATGTAATGCAGCACTAAGTAGCGCTTTGGCTGGGAGACCCCTTGTCTTTCCTCAGCACGGATGTTTATGTACACCATTCCCACCACCTTTATTAAATAAACACATAGTTTGCTATGCCACGCCCTGTTGAATCAGGCAGTCAAAATGTCTTAAGCCTGGTGTATCATTTTATTTAGAAATCTAAATGACAAGAACATCTATTGTGTGAGGCCAAACTCAAGATTTGTATCCAGTTCCTATTTTCCTTTCCTTTTTCATCATTTTCCATTTCCCCACAGTTTATATTTCCCTATTCAGGCTTTGCTCACTCTTCCTTTACTGCTTTCCTTTCCTCCGCCTGCAGTGGCTGTCCAATAAAGGATGTTGTTAATATCATTAGGCAGACTTCCTCTCCGGCCAAGCGCCCAGCCCACTCCCTTTCAGCCATAATCAAGCGTGCACACTAACTATCAAAGTAGACATTGCTAATAAACTACCACAATGGAGCGGAAAAACGCACACGTATGGTTCTTCAGAAAAAATACTGTCGGGTGAGCGCAGTTAAATAAAAGCGCTTGTGCTGGGTGGGTATGGGGTGTCGGTAAGGGGGCTTGTCCAGACACCCCTAATAAAGGGAACTCTAAAAGCAGGGCCAGTCTAATGCAAATCTTCTACTTAAGTATACCAAATTAATTAGGGTTAAGAGCCATGTACATAAGTAGATATGACACAGGAAGTGGGCTCTGAGAAGAGGCAAATACTGTCAGTTGAGAAGATTTAAATTAGGAAAAGGAAAGTGAGGGCAGTCATAGCTTCCAGTTGCGCAGCAGTCGGCTGAAAATCAACCATAAAGTAATGTAGCCTAGTCAGCTGTATAGTTTGAAGTGATTATCAACTAACAACCGAAAGCGTCAGTTAATATATCTAATATATATAATATAATGGCGTAAAGGGTTATAAGTAATGGAAATTTGTAAAGAGCAATATATTTAAGGAGCGGATAAAAGTGTGGTGGGTAGCAAACAAAATGAGGGTTTTATTACAGCAAGATATGTTTGAAGACATTTTGCAACCGTCATATTTTATTTTGTGAAGACATGTAAGGCAGGTTATGCAATTATTTTTTTTTCAAACCTGATTCTTTCATATTTCAAATGCATTTCATATTTGTTTAAACCAAAGAACTCACTATTTATTTTAACAAGTAACAATCGTAAAAGCAGTTTTTACAAGTTGGCCTTTTTTTTTTTTTTTTTTTTAAGACAAACGAAGTATTATTGAAGGAGGTGTGAATTTTTCCAATGATGTTATAATCCATCCATTTTGTTGTTTTAGTCCAATTTCTCTTTAATTTAAAAGATATTCAATCAAAAAGTAAATAAACAAGGGTTATTTGGCTTGTGGATGGAACAAAAAAACACTGTTCTTAAGATATCTATTTAAGTATCAACCACGTCTCTTCACCCACTTATGTTGTTACCAGTATGGTTTTGTTGGGATCACTTTTAGACTGGAGCCTAACTTGGCTGTCAACAAGCTAGATTCATACAGAGAGAAACCCGAACAGATCACCAGTTTATCAAAGGGGTGACGCAGTAGCAGATGAGAAAGACAACCAAGTAAATATAATTTAGAAAGAAAGAATTTTGTACAGTGTTAAATGAACAATGTATAATTGTGTCAGATTAAAGTAAGTTGCTAGTTTCCTTATACCAACACTTGTTTTTCTGTTTTGATATTTATGAATCTCTCGGGCTTAAAGTAATATACATCTTAAACTGTTTGACTACTTTTAAGGAGTCAAATATTAACAGAAAACCAGTAGAATGCAACAATGTTTTTGACGTCATGACAGTGTTTGTAGATGAAACATGTTTGCACTCGATGCCTATTTGAAGTTAAAATTAGTTGGTTTCACAAATATTTTTAACGAGGGTAATTTGACTAAAATACATGAATTTCCAATATGTTTTCTTCCTTAGAGTGTGTTTATGAGAACCATCAAGATTCTTTTATGATATGTGGTACTATTGAGCTACATTTGTCATGCTTTATTTATCGCTTTCCATGTGAACAGTAATGGAAATAGAAAGGGCGACATTGATTAGGGTTTAGACATTAGGCTCTAATAGATTAAAAGCCCCCATGTCTGAAAGATGCACTCACCGTTTCACATGCACAGTCATGAAGAAAAGCAAGAGTCTATGCAGACAACTGAAGTCATATACTTGGACAGGTGTGAACAGAGATGGACAAGAACAATAACAAACTATACAGGATGCAGCTTCATTAGAGTGGACAAAGACACTCAACATAAAACTGCATAGACAGGCACATCTCGAGTGCAGACAGCCTTGCCAGAGGCAGAACCCCAAGCCTTTCAACAAGCCATACATATTTCATATCTGAGATAAATAAATATATCAGAAAAATATTCTTAAACCAGGGATGAATTATTTGGTTGCAATTATAAAGTAGGGACCCCATGCTGGTTTTCCAGTTGATGGAAAATTTATGGATTTTTAATGTGGTGCATTATTAATAATGTGCCTCACTAAAGACTGTTAAACTCATTCTGTGAGAAAGGGTGGTGACAGCGGGTTTCCAATTTGGGTAAGAGAGAAGCAAACATTCAAATAAATGAGAACTGTAATGTTTCAGCTAAAGAAAAACAATATTTTGCTGAAACATGGGCTACCTCTGTACAACACCAGATACCTGATTCTTAACCACACTTTCATTTGACCCAAGTGCAATAATATTTTTTTCTTGGCTGCAAAAAAACTGTACATAATATTTTCATCCACTTTTTTTGCTGTTAGCACAATCAAACAAGTGACCATGAAGGTGTTTGAGTCATAGCTGTAACCTCCGTTTCCACCTGTGGCTATGTTGAAATGTTCAGTTTTAACAAAAACATTGTTTTTGTTTTGTTTTGATTTGATTCTTTTCCGTCTACCTTGCAATTGACTTCAATCATGGCTTATATTGGTCTTTACAATTTTTCTACCTTAACCATACTTTTAATAGTGTCTTGTTGGATTGCTCATTAACAGCCATCTTAAATTATATATATAAAAAATAAAAAAACACACTGAGATACCTCAAACACACATTTTTCTTCTGTGACATTAAGCAAAGTCTAAGGTAATGGGTGAAAGTTGGATTTGTAGACGTCTAAAATTCTGGTTTGTTGTTATGAGCAGTCTATGGATTCCTGATTCATGTCTATTTGTTCAAACAATCACACATAATGATAAACATGTCCATCCATCATATGGTTCAGAAAACAAACAGGTTAACGTTCAAGCAATGAATGAGCTCTGCTCCAAAATGTGAATATCAACACCAAAACCATTAAAACAGGATCTGGCTTAAGCTTCTGAGATTATAACATTATCAGTCAAATAAGCCATGCACGTCATGCTTGAACACTCGGCCCCACCCCATCGTTGGTGCCACTGTCACCATTGGTATTTATCGTTTATGATATTCTTCAGATATGGCAGTGTAGGAGCAAACCTGCCTGGTGTAAATCTTTTTTTTTTTCTAGTTTTCCTGACCTCCTACTATCGTCAAATAGTGACTGAAATCGGATGTTAGCCACAAATGACCTCTCCTTGTCACACTTCTTAAATTACCAGCCTTTCTCTTAGTTTCAGGGCAACTGTGGCACTCTAACTCACTTTCCTCATTTGTAACATTGTGCTTGAACATAGGACACTAGCCTTCTGAACATAAGAGCTCTCCTATCTACTATTCTGCTGCTTTGATTTGTGATTGAGTAAACTATTCAAAAGCATGTTTTGCAGCAAAACATCTCAAAAGTCATGTTGAAAGGTTCAAATTGGATTACTAGATAATATAAAAGGCCCAACACAACTGGTAATGTGCAATCTGCATGAAAATCTGCAATTGCAGGGGTATCATTTTGAAGACAACACACAGTAACTTTGCAATTTTTGTTTTAAATATCTTGTATTCTTACAGTGTGAGAGTCTCTATCCTGTAAAGTTAACAAAAGTACAATTCTGTAACAGTACTGGTTCCAAAATGCTTATGACATTCTGCTATACTATTTCTATATTGGATGCGTACAGCTCGGAATTGTATCATTGCCAGGAGCCGTTTTTCGCATGATGCATGCACACTCTATATACATCTTGCAGAAACAAATGTTTTTATATGCTGTATGGAACTCAATATCATGACAGAATCCACGGAAAGGTTTGCAAAATACGTAAGTAAAGTTGACGGTAGGTTAATTTTGTGTTAAAACGCTAGTGTTTACCGGGTCATGGCCTTTTTTAGGATGGGCTAAAATTCCTTCTTTGCCCTGTTCTGAAACTGAGAAGAGAACAAGAATGCCAACGGTTAGGTTAAGAGCTTTGTAAAAAGAGAAATATCGAATTAGATTGTTCCCAAACAATATTTGCAAAAATACTGCTTCTAAATGGGAAAAAAAGGAAAGTTCTTCAAACAGCGAAGGTTCAATAGGTGAGGATAAAGTACAACGGTATAACTTTAGAAAGTAATCTACCTAAAAGGCGTAAAATAGCATTCAAAACTACACATTTCCGAAAATATTGGATTCAGAACTTTTTACAACTGAGTAAGAATATATAGCTGTATATTGGACTATAAGTAACAAAACAAAGAGATGGGGAATGTCTTTTTCCTCCTCGGACTAAAAAAGTACAAAGAAACAAGCGTTCAAACAGATAACTAAAATAATTACAAAGTCAACCTCTAAGCCCAATTTCCCTTTTTCTGTAGCAAGGAATTGGTTGTAAAATTCATATCTTGAAGTTGCTTAATTGGGGCCAAATTTTAACAAATCGTTTCATGTTCTTGCACCTTCAGGTGCACTTTGATAAAAGTACACAGCAACTTGCATTTTTAACAAAAGACACAGAGAGAATAAGACAGAGAAAGCGTGGGAGCTGCATCCCACCAGACATGAACGTTGGCTTTTTAATGTCTCGCTGTTTGGAGGCTTTTTGCATCTGAAGCTCTCACCTGCATTTGTTTCCACAGAGGCAAGCAAGATTTCTCTGTTCCGTGTGCATGTTCAACCAAATGCTCTCATCAAAAATATCTTTTCATTTGTTCACACTTTAGATGCAGTTGGAAGGTGACAAAAAAGAACAAGGATTATTACACTAGAGAGATGTTCAGCCTAAATCTAACTGATTCTAGAAAATGGCTGAAGTATAAATTGTATTTGAAAATGCCAACTGAAAAGAAACACATGCTTCTTTTCAAGATTGAAAACAATTTGATCTACTTAAATTCCTGAATCTCAGCTTTCGAGTACAGTGTTTTTCACCCTAAAGAGTCGATGGGCATATACTTTCATAACAGTTTGATGAGATACATTTGTATGGTATTGCTACATGCTGTTTACTTTTTTACCTTTTTACATAGATTCACATTACCTAAGAATACACATTGTCATTGTGTGTTATACCTGCATTGAATCACAGCTTTTGGATTTTAAAACAGAAAAAGTGAGTCAGACCATTTCTGATAGTCACATAGCAAATCACTCAAAATACGTCTTTGCCATTTGTCTGAATGAAGAAAGGTCTGACATGCCATTCGATAAGACTTTGTCTAAAGGCCCCTTTAATTAAGTATCGAGATGCTACAAATTTTGAATTATTATACTATAAATAATAAGTCTTTCAATAAAAATCACTATCACAATCAGCTTTACGTTTCTAAGTACTTTATCACAAGTGTTATAAGTGGACATGTACGGACCGGTATGCAGTACCACTATCTCCAAATGTTAACCTGCGTATTTTTGTTCTGCATACAGTGCGCACCAAAACCTATTGTCCGATTTCCCTGCAGTCACTGCCCCCTTCCGCCTTCTCCACATTTTGCAGATTGAAGTCTATTTTTTGTAAAGCACAATGCTTTTTTTATACTAAAGGCAGTTTTAAAATGTACCAAACAGCATACTGAGTATGTTTTCCAGCTTAACATACTTACTGAGACTGTCACATCAGTTCGTGTTTCAGACCATGCACTGGCATGCACTGTAATTTTTGTACAGTAAGATTACTGATATATGCATCCACAAGCTGATTTATAGTAAAATATTACCCATGTTTCTGTCAGTTTGATTTTAAGGGGATAACTACTTTTTTGCTCCACTTAAAGGAGTGCTTATGACAACAATTGTCATTCATTGACTAAAGGTGTGTATATGACAGGAAATACGACATGCATTCCTACAGCTAAGTTCTAAAACAAATGAAGTAATTTGATTTTGTTCCCACAAAGCGTAGAGCTCACCTATCAAAACATCCACATGGTGCTAAATAATTTTGATTTGGCATTGGGGCATTTAATTTACTGATTTCATCTTAAAATTGTTAAGATGTTGTTAAGAATGGTAAAGATAAACTTAGAGATCTCTGCAATCTTAACAAAAAATAATTTTATTTAAATTTTTGTTGTAAAATGTTTGTTTTTTTACAGGAGACGTTCTCTGACCCTTCATTCAAATCTTTATCCCTCTCTAAGCACGGCAGCTTCCACTTTATTCCCTCCTGTACACAATAGCCCTGGATTCCAAACCAACTTGTCAAGCTCTGATCAGACCTGTGCTCAAACATCTGTTGACAGATGTTTATTCAGTCAGTAAGTGTGTTAGGAGGAATATTAGCCTGGTTTGACATTTTCTTTTTTCTTGATGAAGGCTAAACATGTTCACTACTGAGTGGGAATGGAAGAGACATTGGAAAGGAATGTACAACTTGCGGCGTGTACTAAAAGAAACAAAAAGACAGGAAATAGAAAATAAAAATGTTGAGGAGCGAACGGCACATTGCTGGAAAGGAAAATAAAATAGGCATGTAAGCGAAAAGATGAAAACAATAAAAAATATGTTTAATGATCATAAAATATAAAGTGCACTGAAAATAGCCTTTTCACCTTGAATTTTTTAAACGTGTAAACTTCAAGGCATTTAATAATAATTTTATGCAAGTTATTAACACAAAGTAGCACGTAACTGTGAATAGGAAGAATCATATGCTTTATATGATTTTCAAATTTTTCAAGAGAAAACTGAAAAGTATGGGGTCCTTTGTCAATGTTGTCTTCCATAAGCTTTGCAGAATCATAGCAATTACATGGAAGAAGAAGCTCTTGTCAGATATGTTCAAAATATATATTTTTTTTTATGGCTAATACGGAAAATGAATAGGAGCCAATTTGGAATGTCACTTGTGGCTACGAAGCAGCAGGTCACATAACCCTGCTCTAACCTTACAACCAGGTCTAAAACAATGCTTAGTTTAAGAAATATTCATTCGCTAGAATGGTCCAGTCATAGTGAGACGGAAATGCAATTTGTGGCATGACTTTACATTTGCCATCTAGATTTTTCATCTCATTCCAATTTTATTTTAATTTTTTTTGTGCAGGAAAGGGAAAGAAATGTCTGTCTGCAAATATGTAAATATTTTTGGAAACAATTTAAAAGACTTAATTGCAACAAAAGCTTATTTTCCTAATAAAGTACTAAAAAGTACCTAATAAGCAGGTTATGTTATGAAAACATGTAGAAAAGAACACAAGAGAAATAAAGATAAAAAAAATATTTGGTAAGGAAATATTGTTTAAAGGATGGAATTATTACAGTTTTCAGGAGTCACACCAATCAATATACATTCAAACACCAATACACAGATTGGTTGGCGACGTGGGGTTAAGTGCCTCAACAAAGGGAACGCAGACATGTTGGAGAATGGTGTACTTAAACCCACAACTTTCCCATTGCAAGTCAACTACGCAACACATACAGCTACAACATTTCCCAGTTATTAACGAGAAAACCTGTCAGGCAAAAATAGAGTGGAAAGCTTAGAATTACAGTGTGGTTTCAATCAAGCGCACCCCTCATCAAATGTGGAACTTAAATCAAATGAGAATCAATCCCCAATCATTTATTAACCTAACCAACTACCATTTCCTTTACTCCCGTATTTCCTCTTTTCTCCTGAATAAGAAAATCCCATTACTTTGTGTAACCGAAACTGTTTCAATAAAAAGAAATAAAACATCCAATTTCAAAATCAATGACCAAATGTCTAGACTGCTTTTAGCAGTCTAAAAAAAATCAATATACAGTTTACAGGCATCTCTGTGGGCTGCTTGGTATATTGGCACACAGATGCCCAACAACACCCACAATTACTGCTCTTCTTGTTTTTACTATGCCTTTTTTGCTCATGCACTAACAGACCCATACACACACACACACACACACACACACACACACACACACACACACACACACACACACACACACACACACACACACACACACACACACACACACACACACACACACA
>JAVLVB010000002.1:2925249-2950329 GCA_032876305.1 Orestias chungarensis
TATATATATATATATACGGTGACTGTCATCATTTTATATATATATTTATTTATTTATTATTTTTTTTATTGAATTTTTTTTATAGAATTCCAAGGTCTCAACAACCCCACAACCATCAGAGGGCTTTATGTCGTGTTATGGAGCAATTAAAAGCCAGTGCAAGTTCATTTCTGATTGTGACTCTAAATTTTATAAAGCTCTACTTTCTGGATTGTTTAAAGGATAGATCAACAGTTAGCAATACTTAAAGAAGAAAAAATTTAATGTTTCAATATTGAAACAGATAGATACTACACATGCAGCAGTAAAAGGACAAAAAGTTTTCGTCTTTCTCTCCCAAGGAGCGAAGAGAAAAAGGATTTCCGCTCACTGCTAATCAATCAGGCTGTGATAATGGCTCCCATGCCTAGCTGTCGACTGGAAGGGTCAAGGCATCCCGTGACCCAGCGCCCAGGACCCAGGGGCTAAAGCTCCTATCAGAATAGCACCCCAGGACGGACTCCCTGGGCTAATTGTCCAAGCCAGTGTCAGCCTTTTCAATGCCCCCTACCCAAACCCTCCCCTCTTTCCACTTTCTCTGTCATTCCTCTCTTTCTTCTGCCCCTCTCCCCCTACCCCTTCTGCCCTCAACGTTCCTTTCCATTTCTGCTCAACTGAAGAATCTATGTAAAGTATACCGGCATATCAGAGAGAGTTGGGAGAAGGTGGCTGGAGAAAGAAAGTTGATGCAATAACAGTATGCCAGGGAAACACAAGTGAAAAAAGCTAAAAAATACACAATAAAGAAAGAAAGGAAGAATAGAAAGTAAATAAAGGGACATTTGCATACAGATGGGAGAGTTACAGAGTCCGCACATCCCTCTGATCACTGGGGTGAGTTGACCGATCTATCCAATTCCATCTTGATATTAATGAGCTTCAGCAAATCTGCTCAACATAATTCTGAAAGATTATTACCCAACATTGAGCATGTAAAAGACAAAAACACAAAGTCCAGAGGAGACTTTCCTCGAGATCTGTGCAGAGACATTCCTGTCATTCCAGTCGCACACTGCTAATTAACATCATTAGAACCCACAGACAGAAGGTGGGAGTGATGAAGAGGCAGTCCAGGGTTGAACTAGCACCGCATCTCTGCTCACTTTTCTCACCTTTCTCGTATGTCTCCTTACACATCCTTCAATGAAACTCACTTTCCCACTCATGGTCTATGTCAGTATCATAGTCAAAAAGTGCTGAAGTGGAGAAAAGTCCCCAAAAAATAAATCAAACATAAAATATGAAAATTAAAATCAGCTACTCACTGGGAATCTTTTGTCTTTTCTGTGTTTTCTTTTTTTCTTGATCTGTCACTCCTTATCCTCTTCTCCAGTGGAAATGGGAGTGTGCTATCCCGGCGAGTGCGTTGTGTCAGTCCGATAGAGGGAAGTTGCCTTCTCTGTGCATGAGCATGTGTCAGTGTGTGCTTGGAGGAAGGCAGACAAAGTGTGTATGTCTGTCTCTGTGCCTTGCACTGCTTTGACTGAGGGAGCCGGGGCTGTTTTAAACAGGCTGCTCTCCCCATGTGACCAGCCCAGCCACAGGCAGGAATACATTACAGAGTCAGAGACACACACACACACACTTACTATATCTCCCTCATTTCTCTCTCCCTCTCTCTTTCAAGCACACCATGTTCACATTGCACCCCCTAGCCACCACTCAGGGTATTGGATCTGTCACAAACAGAGCATACAAATGCAGACGCATGTATCATGCATAACATCAGCTATTAGAAAATATGTTAAGAAACTTGAGGCTGACCACATTCAGTCTACAGTGTAAATATGGAGCCTATATAAATTTAGCGTTGAAATTAAGATAAGGACTGGGAAGCTAAAATCACTGATTTACACGCCACTTTATTATTATTATTATTTTACTTTTTCAATTATTTATTTGTCCAGATAATCAGATATAATCTTGTCATTATCATGTATATGAGTACAAGGACAAATCAGTGAGACCGACTACGTTATCTTACTGTATGAAATACAGTTTAGGGAAAAACTGTAAGCATATGTTTGCCATTCAAAGGTGGTGATGGTGATGACACCAGTCGTGCTGGTACTTCAGGAGAAGTAGAGCATTTTGGAGAAGTTACAAAACCATTTCTACAGTAGAGCAAAAACACATTTCTACAGTAGAGCAACAACACATGAACACTACCAAACGCTAGCATAGACATAAATGGCTCTCAACTGTAATAATAGCTTTCTTTGCAATTTGGCATTATTCTATTAAGTGATTGTGTTGTTAAATATTTCTGTCTGTTGCTGATTTGCTGTTATGTATCTCAGATCCAACATGACCATTTATGTATTCCAACCTTGGATTTACTGTAGGTTGGGTTTCATTAGTATTCCCTGGTATGATAATGTGTCACTGAGGCAGTTGATTTTTTACATGATATGACTATGTAAAGCTCTAACCTAGACACTCATTATCGTTTAAAACCTTTTTTATCTTAGTACTATTGAATATATATATATATATTACAACCTCAGATATTACAGTAGGTCTAATAGATGGCCTTTTATTTGGATTTTGTTATAGGTGTGTGTGCGCACGTGCACAAATGCGTTTTGCTTGTGTCCATGCATTTAGGTGTGGGAGTGAACATGTATGTGTGGGAACTTGCATGCATAGCAAGCCCAGGGTGGCCTGGTTACATGACTGACTCGTGGCCTTATGGGTATTTATAAATATATAATATATTTGTTCTTCTTTTGTTTTTTAAGTAGCTTTGGAAAGCTCAGTCGCAAAATCCAATGCCAATCCTTATTGGTCAGTTTGGGCATGAAAATGCCTCCAACTTAAGTGAGGTTTTTTGCAGATGATACCCTATTTTATATAGTCCACTTCAACACAGGAACGTGATAAACTTTAGTTTGCCTTACAAGTCGTTTACAAGATCGTTTTATGTTTATTAATAAACTGACTTATTTTTTTTCCATATATCACTTAATGTTGGTCATTCTACCCACAGGGATGACATTAGTGGGATAGGATTATCCGACAAATTCTTAGCGGTTTTGACTGAAACACAAAAGTCTCTTTCTGATTATATTTCTTCTGACCACATTCATTTAGTAAAAAGGTCAAATGCACGATTTTTCTTAAAAAAAAAAAACTTTACTTAAGTTTTATTTGTCAATACTGTTGATATTTGAGGCTTCCTTCATACTTCTGTATTATGCATAGTAAAGTTTAAAATCAGTATCGTATGTATTCTTAAATAATTTAAATTCAAGTTTGTCTCCAACAGAAAATGAGACAAGTATCACTTATAAGATAAATAAACACTGTTAATGCAGTATGAATTATTAAAAGGTTTTGGTTTTCATTTATGATTTATAACACTGAATGTAACACACACACACACACACACACACACACAACCATGAACACACAATTGATTGTGCAAACGTGTTTTAAAGCTCTGTCAAAGACTTCCATGACCAAGTAGTGAAATTGCTGTTAACAGTTTGATCTGTTACCTGTTTTATCAACATTCTTACTAGTTTCCTCCATGTATTTTAATGTTATTGTCAAACTTATCATGTTATTTATAATTTGTAATTGTGTGGCCCCTTGATTAGGGATTTTGCTTGAAAGCATCTCAATCACAAGTGATTTCCTGTTTAAATAAAGTAAATAAGAGACATAAAAACACTAATTAAGATCAATTAATTGGAACATATTTATATGTATACTGTATATGCAATATATTATTCTTTCTATGATTTAGACTCTTATGTTGGCTGTGGTAATGTCTCACACCTGGAAGCACTGACCTTTTCAGTAATGAAAATCTTTCAAAGCTGGACTTCTACTTCAGGAAATATGGCTGTATAGGTGCTCATATACCTTACTTAAAAGATAAAGATATATTTTAGAGGAGACATTTCAACAGCTAAAACTGAAATAAGGTCAGTACTATAACATTTTCAAATGAAACTATGAATTTACAAAAAGAAAGACTGTGTATATTTTTTCCATATTTTTTTTTTCTTTATTCCCATACTGCATAAGCAATGATACAAGAAGTATATGACATTATTCTTTTAAATAAATATAGCACATACAATATTAAACCTGTGTTGAAAAAGGTATACATGACCACCCTTTAACACATGTTCATGTTATGTTTAAAAATAAATTCCTGGACTATTAATTTAAAACAAAATGAACAGAATGTACAGACCCCTAGATTTTGACTATCATCTTCTGTGATCCCTAACAACAATTCCACTGCCACTACAAGACCAAATTTCAGCAAGCAATCAAAATATTTCAATAAAAAATAAAAAAAGGAGAAGCATTAGAAAGGAAATAACTGTGTATACAAATGAGTGTATAATACAGATGTTACCAAGCTTTAACTGTAAACGGAAAAGAAAAGCAATGCAATATGAAAGCAATATTTTATTGTGTTTAAAGAGTTATTTATTTGTAAAGGTCTGCTCATTTTGACAAAATGATAATATCACTTAGGAACAAGCAGAATGATGATTATCACTAACCAGGTATAAAAATGTAAACAACTTTCTCTAAGTGGTAAGATAATTTTTGGAATGATGACATTTATCAATTGATTTATCAAAATCTTTCACAAAGGTCAGTTAAAAATAACCAGCCATGAGATGTATCAGCATTATCAGCATTCTGGATAAATATTGGTTTTCTGGTACTGTTTGGCTTGAGGGAATGTGCTCCATCTTTAATCCAGGTAGCTCTGAGACCTCCGCAGGGCAGCTCTGTCAGTGTGTACCATCGAGCATAGTTTAGAACCAGAATTAGTTTATGAGCTGGAGGGGTTACACCTGACAGATTTTATTAATACACTGGGCAGTATGGAACATTGCACCTGAAGATGGACAATCTTGATTATTAGGCTATTCAGCGTTTTCCAAAAATCCAGCCACTGGTGCAGATTTCGCATATTATAGATTATATATATTACACAACATATATATTTAGAGAGGTACAAAAGGTTTTTCTCAAGCCATTGTACCCAATGTTTGTTTTGTTTGTTTGTTTTGTTTTTCTACATGTACCTGCAAAACAAGTGACCACCAACTCTGTACATATTGATGTACGCATGAACAAACAAAATGAAGAAACAAAACAGTAATCATGGTTTCTTGAAAGCCCTCGTTACAGATTTCGCTTCTCTCTTCACAAACTCTCTTTATCATCTCTAATCACTAATGCTGGCATACAGATTGTTTGACGGATCAGTGCTCATCTACCCCAACACCCTCTTAATGCCTTATGTCACTGCCCGCACTCTCTGTTCCTCCAAGGAGCACCAACTAACATGGCCAATGCCCTGCACAGGTCAATCTAGGCTCTTCAAACCTGTGGTTCCACGCTGGTGGAACAATCTTACATGCACTATCCGAGCATCAGATACTCTCTACATCTTCAAGAGATTGTCGAAGACCTAGCTTTTCCGAGAGTACCTCTTGCCCTGAAAGCACTTATTACTTTGTGATAGCATATATCAGTCAATGTATGGTAATTGTGTAATCTGTGTTTTAATTAAAATGCTGTTGGTGAATGACAAATTAATATTAAAGTTAAATCAACGTCAATGTTAAATTAACGTTTTTGTTAAATCCTCTCCTGAATACTGCAGGTAACTTATAATTTTTTAATTGTGCTGTAGTTCAATGTTTAACCCGCTTTTGTAAGTCGCTTTCGATAAAAGCGTTTGCTAAATGTATAAATGTAAATGTAGACAAAACACTTGATCTATGTATTAATATAAAGATATGCATGTGATGTTTACTGAGCTTTCAACTATAAAAAAAAACATTTAGCTTTTTACCTTTCAAAAAGGAAAGCAATTTGCTGTTTCAATTTCAGCTTCAATCAGTTTTCTACTTAAGTAAATTGCTGGCTTATAGTTTGGTTTGGGCTGATTCAGATATGGATGGAGGCACCCAAAAAGTGAGTCAAAGCTAGCTAATGTGGTTGCTTAATCTGATTAGACTGAGATCATAAGAAATGCAGACGAATGTCCAGATGCATTTTTTTTTTTACATTATAATAGTGCATTGTAACAAGGCGATTAATATGATTCACTTCACTTGTCAATGTTCTAAATTAGAGCTTAAAAGTAACTTTATTGAGTGGTGGGATTTATATATATTTTTTTGTAACAACTGAATTGTTAATTGATAGGGATGCATCGATAGAAACACTGGTATCGGGTATCGGGCCGATACCAGGCTTCAAGTACTCTACTCGTACTCATAAAATTGCCACAGATGCCACCCGCAGTGCAACTATTGGGCCTGGGTGGGACTTATGGCGTGATCTCGGTGCCACCAGGTCTGCCGGCACAGAGCCACCTGAAGGAGGAACAAACGCAAGCGTGTGCACACGAATAGCAGGTAAGCGCTCAAAGGTGCTCGGCTCCGCATCCGTGCCCGCAACTCTACATTATATGCAAATGAGCCGCGCTCCCAGCTAATCAAAGACTGCCCTTTTTCATCCAATTAAATAATTCCTTCCAAATACACAAAGTTGATTCATACTCTCAGACTCACTAACATTTCAGCAGAGCCGCAAGCGCAGACACATTAGCGAGTGCGCCTGAGATTCACAAACACATGCCCACAACCATTGCTACATTGCTTGAATGATTTATTTATTTAGTCTTCTTTTTCTTTCTCTCTCTTTGCCATTTTGCTATCAAACGTACCAAAGTCCAGATCTTGAGCTTAAAAACATGCTGAAGATTTCCTTATTAATTAGATAAGATTTTAAAATGTTAGTATTATACGATAAAAGTGGCCTTTGTAACTGTATGCAGAAGTCATTCATATAGACAGCCAGATCATGTAGATTTTATTGTATTGTGTCACAATTGTTCCCCTAAGGACCTCAATGAAAAAAGAAATTCAGCAAAAAACATACCTCTGATAGACTGCATTGTGTAAACTGCAGAGAGATAGGATAGATAAATATTTGAAGTAAAAGACTAAAGGACATAGAAAAAATGTTAAAAAAAATTGCGTGAAGGTTAATGTAAAAGGATAAATAATGAGACGAATTTGATTATGACGGTATTTAGAGTTGCCAGTGTCATTAAGACATGCTTTAATCTTGCAAATGAAACCTAAAGGAATGAAAACCTTTAGTTCAAAAATGGTTAGACGGTAAACACAGAACAACCAAGAAGCTAAAACTTCATAACTGCTCTTTGTGTCCATGATCACTTCAGAACTAAGAGCAGTAGCCGGGAGTTTTAAAGACGCTCTCTGTAAGTTTTTGGACCACACAGTTCAAGGAGATTTTCCTCAAAGCAAGTTGAAGGTGATCTGTAAAGCATGTCAAAAAAGTTTAAATAACGTATTTTTTTTATTATTCTAAATTGAGTATAGGTCTAAACTTTTTAGTTATCAGAAATTTTACTAAATTTGTTTTTTCATTGATCAATAAATTTATCCTCTGACAAAACTAAGCGAGTCGCGTAATCACAGCTGAAAAAAGAATGCTCAAAACTTTTATCAGAAAAGATGACAGGAGGCTTCAATTAGCTGTAAAACATTGTCCTTGATAACTGCAGGAGAAGCTGCTGATGGGTGCCATAAGTTATACCAAGCATACCCTCATCTTTTTTGTGAGTGAGTCAGAAGCCTTGCTTGTTGAGCCGGTGAAAGACATTGGTATGTATACTAAAGATTGAACTCTTTTGATTGTGTGGGATACTATGTTTATGTATTTAGGTCAATAAATTCAAATATTAACTAAAAGACTTCACTTAGCAGATTCTTAATATTTTGTAGAGCTGCTTTAGTATGGGAAGTTGCTGTTAGAGGTTGTTTAGGGATTCTGGTGAAAACTACTCAATTTCTGGGTTTGAAGGCTTAATTTGTTTGAAAAAAATGTAAGATTTTCTCACTTTTCTATTAATCCTGAGAACATTAGTGTTGATAAATTATAGCTACATAGTAACATCTGTGGACGAAGGATGTTCTTCTTCTGCCATAGGACCAGTAATAATTTTGCTCTGTTAGCCCCTACTGTAAAGAAAGGAACTGTGATCAGTGTAACACATCTTAAGCATATAAAGTGTATAAATTTAGTACAGCAATTTATCCTTTATAAAAAATGGGATTAACTTAAAATCTCATAAAAAATATGTGTTATTATGCTTTATCTCATTTAGTGTAAGACATTCTGGTCAAGGAATTTAATAAATTTAGCAATTGAAAGAAAGTAGAAAAATAAAACTTACATGCCACTGTGGAATGAACACAGGCTTAAATACCCAAATATGCTTTAAAACTTGAGTAACATTTTTACTTAATGTTTATTATCTAATATAAAATTATACTTTATAAAAGTTTAAATGTACCAAAAATGCAATATAAAAAAACACAACCAGAGTGGCACAGTTCTAGGGCACAAACAACATTTTCAGGAGGTATAAACCAGAGAATATTGGGCTAAATAAACTAGACCAAAAAAAAAACTGAGCCACATCATTCGCAAAGTGGTTGTAAGCTGATAAAAAGGCCTGTCATGATTTGTGTGAAGTCTCACACTTACAGCAATATTCACTCAGAGTCAGACAAACATAGTAGACACTTACATTCACACAAGGGGAAGGGAGGAAAGCAAACAACATCTACAAAATACTCTGAAAATACTATATTTTGTGCTTACTGTCTCTCATGACCAGAAAAGTATTTTGACAGCACAATAAGGAATAAGGTAACTGATCAAATATCGATGAATTTGATCCCATTCTTGTAAATGGGATACCATTACCGCATGCCTCAACAACAGAAGATGGGAATAGTAATATTCCCAGGACAAACTATACCTATGTAATGGTTAAACATCACAGAGAACTTGGCAAAGGAAGTAAGGGCAAATGATTTAAAGGGGACCTACTTCCCCTTTGATACATGTCAGTGACAGGTTATTTAAAATGCAAATCTTGCATGCAAACTACTTTGTAGATGGAACCTAAAAGCCTACTTTACCGTTTGTGCTTTATTAACTGTTGAGGGATTTTTTGTGGCCAGTATATTGATAATTTGAAGCCATTGCAAAATGCTAACGAGTTTGTGACTTAAAACCCACAATAAATAGGAAATGCTTTTTGTATGCTTTTTACCATACCTGTCTACGTGATCATGTCATCATGTAAACCTTCCTTCTGACCACATGAGGGTTTATAACAGTATTAATGAGCCTTCCCTACAGTGTATATGAGAGGTTACCTTACAGGGAATTTTGTTCTAAATTACATGTTTTGCTGACCTCTGATGTCTTTGTTGCGTGTTGCATCGCCTATGAGTGTCTGTAAATGGATTTGATTTATCAACATTCACAGGCTGTTACTATTACACTAAACAAGCAAGACAGCATAGGTTTTTTAAAACTTCAGTTCAATGAGGTATACACCAGCACCATTCTAGGCTCTTGACGAATAACTGAATGTGCTGAATGTACAGTTAAAATGATTTTAACCCCAAACTCAAATATTTTTTTTATTTGGAGTGGGATTTGTATTTATTCTCTCCTGGTCAAAAAAATTTAGACTCGAATTTCCCTGCAATACAAGTATTTTTGGCTGTCTGAAATTCCAACAATGGCATTTTTTTTCCTTCCTGGTCTCTCTTCCACGAAGGGCCAGATCAGTGAAGTGTATGACTAATAGTTGACTCTTGGCTGTTTCTCCTGGTAGGTTTTGGGGTAGGGATTTGGATTTTTAGGAATTTCTAGTGATGCAAACACAGGTGGTGTGTAACATTTTAAATGTCTTTGGCAATTGATTTGGTTTAGTTGAAAAAAAAAAAAAAAAAAAAAAAAAAATCCAGGGTATGAGGGCACTTTATTATTTTTGTAGGATGTCACACAATGTGCCTCATTTGCATAGGTATGCATGACAAAATTAAGAAAAATCCCAATTAGTTACATTGTAATTGTGGGCATCTTATCACTACTATTACTATTTGTTCTATTGTAATACATATCAATTTTATTTTATTTTCATTTCAACCAGCAGCAGAATATCTTGTTAAGAAATATTAATTAATGTTCACACTTATTTAACATTTTTGAACTTCATAGTTTTGTTTTAAGCCTAAACATGGGATGTGATTACAAAACTAGACTGTGTGGTTTCATCATGGGAAAGCAGGCAACTTAAAACATACCATTCTTGAAAGTTTCACAAAAAAAAAAAAACCCTAACGTCCATCTTTTGTCACAGTCCTTCATGATTGTTGTAGACTTCCATCATCTTGTTCTGTATAGTAAATTCTCCATGTTAGTGTGCCTGTCTGTCTGGTATTAGGTTTACTTAGGGAGCAGGAGCACATTTGTATATATTTTTTTCTGTTCCTGCCAATGTGAACAAAACCAAAAGCCTATTCATGATTCATTCGTTGTGGTGAACGAATGTAGGAATTTGGATTTTTTTTGGGAGACGATATTTATTCAGTGTTTATCAGGGTGTCCGTGGGTGTTAGCTAAGGTCAGGAGATAGAACCTTCATCTCTGCAGAAACGTGCATAGAAAGCAACATTATCCCTTTTGGCCTTCCTGAAAACTGAAACAGCATTCCGGCAAAACTCTCAATCAGTGCTCAGCCTAAATTTTTTTTTTGTTTTGATAAGATAAACAGACAAAAAATATGATGTTTTACCATATGGCAGATATTTACATTTGTAACTCTTTTGCAATGATATCAGGCTTCTGCAAGTGTCAATATGTCTCATTTTGCATGCATTTCTATCAACACCTAAATAATCATCCAGCGCCAGTAAAGTGAAGGTCATCTGATTTTCATCAATTCCAGATGACAAAAGCACTGTTCTTGGTCATTTAGACTTTGTTTTAGTTGTACTTCAAAAAGAAAATGGTTGTTCGTTGTTAACTGTACTGGCTGAAAAACTATGCACGTTAACACATTACTCGATATGGCTTTTTTGTTTTGTAAATTATAATATGATATCTTACTATTTCTAAACCAATAATCAGATAAAAATTATTTATCCAAATCAAGCAATACAAATTGTATTTATTTAATTAATTGAAACACATATTTTCTTCAAGAAACTGTCAAACTTGAAACGTCAGAAGAAAAAACAATGTAGTATATTTTCACCAATCTTTTTTTCCCCCCATCTATGTCTGATATGATCCAGCATGCCATGCAGACATATTACTACATAACGTCATGCAAGCAGTCCTTGGCAGCTTTAGTATTGCATAGACGGATATTGCAACAGCGTCATTTTAATGCACTTCCAATTCAGATCTGACACAATGTCTTTATCATCAATTGTTGACTGTCAAAAACGGGCTGCACAGTGGCGCAGTGGGTAGCACCTTGGGTCTTTCTGCAAGGAGTTTGCATGTTCTCCCTGTGCATGCGTGGGTTCTCTCCTGGTTCTCCGCCTTCCTCGCACAGTCCAAAAACATGACTGTTAGGCTGATTGGGCACTCTAAATTGTCCTTAGGTATGAGTGTGTGTAGGAGTGCTTGTTTGTCCTGTGTTGCTTTGCGATGGAATTGGGACCTGTCCAGGGTGTACCCCTGCCTCTCACCCATTGTAAGCTGGAGATAGGTGCAAGCAGACCCACCCGACCCCAATAGGGACAAGGGTGTACAGAAAATGGATGGATGGATGAACTGTCATAACCTGAAGAATATTTTGGTTCTTTTTTTTGTGAAAGGGACAAAAACACATGGATATCTACTGGAGACAAGTTAAAAGAAAAAGGACTACAGCAACGCACTTTTTTAAACAATCAGTTTTATAGCCATTTAAAATGTTTCCAGTGAGATGATGAGCGGAATTTGTTGTGTGTTTTCTGTCTCTACAAATCTCCTACTCAATAGTTTTAACTAATGTAAATGGATATTTATTTTCCAATGATGTAATAGCCACATTGGTATTTCTTAAAAACACATATTTTGAATAAAGAAATTTTAAACAAGCAGCATTGGCAGGCCTCTGACTGTACCTTATTTAAAAAAATAAAAATAAATCAGTAACTCGATGGGAAAATGTTCCTATTCTGTGAAGTTAATGTTTTTAACAAAGTTCGAAAGGTGATTTTTTTTTTTTTGTTCTGTCAAATTCATTGAGATGAATTTGTCAGAACTTGATACAAGATTTGACAGAAATGGATGCAAGATGCAATCCAAAAAGAATCCATGAAGATATTTGGTTTAACCGATAATGTGTTTTGAAAAAAATGAAATTGTCTAATGTAGAGGATTATTTCCTTGTTGCAAATGTCAGTTACGCCCAAATAAACTGGAAATTGTGTTGGTGAATGAACAGCAGAGGAAAGCTGTTGTCGTGGATTTTACAGTACCAAGTGTTTTCAACATCAGGAAAGAGGAACATGACAAACTGAAGAAATACCAGGGACTCAGATAGGAACTGGAAAGGCCTGGAGTGTGAGGACACCAGTGGTGCAGTCACGCCTCAGAGCAGTCATGGCTAAGCTGGAGAAGTGGCTAAAACAGATCCCAGGACATCTCGGATTTTATATGATTATTTTGGAAATCCCATATTGGTAATGTTAGTAAAAACTTCCTCATAAGGTTACCACATGAGAATTTTTGTAGCTAGGAGAAATCGGTCGTAAAAACATAAATTAAATTAAAATGTGTGGGATAATTCTATTTTTCATAAGAGGCAATTGTTTAAACTTGAGTAAAATTCATTATTCTGTGTATTTCCATTGTACTTCAAATAGATATTTCTGTCCACAACACATTTTCATCAGGAGTGAAACTAAAAGTCAATCCTAAATGTATAATAGACATGGGTATGCTCCAAACATTGGCATGCACACTCCTCAGACTCATTAATTCCTATAACTACCGAAATGGCTCCAATTCATTAAAAAAACATTTACTGCAAAAACCGAAGACCTAATGTTCTCACTTTCCCTGGGATGAGCGTTCTGCTTTATTGCACTAGACTCAAAATGTTTAATGGTTGCATGATGATTTTCCAACTAAAATAATACTAACAACTTTATTTACAGTCACCCACTGAAGAGTTCAATATCTGTTGTCAGAGGTGTTATAGATTTAATGGAAAGGTAAAAATCCTCATGTACGACATGCAAAATGTAACTCTGCTTGACACTGCTACGCACTTTTGGCAGCAAATCAGACACCTACTGTGTCTTTTAAAAATTTATGGAACCAACAGGGTTGATAGTTTTGACTTGACCAAAATGTTGTTTAATTTGCAAAACCGGAACGCTGTAGTCAATTGTGTCAAACATTTCAAAAGATACTTTTTTCAAGTAGTAATAATCTTAATGATTGGATATCAACTGTTAATTAGGGAACAGAAAAAGAAGAAGAAATATATTTTTCGGAAACTTAGGTCTACCGGCAGCAAAGTGACAGTGAATCAAAGCGTGTAAATTCAATCAAATATGAAAATAGAATTAAGAAGATAATACTGTGTAGTATGAGTAGGTTGATTCAGGTATTTTTTTCACCATAATCCTCTCGCTATTAGTCCTGGAGATGTTTTCATTGATCTAAGGGAGAAAATCTAAAGAAATTATGTCAGATGATTCCTCTATTGTAATTGATCCTGCCTACTGTATGATTGATCCTGTCTACTTGTATGTCCCTGACACTCTAAAGACGTACCTCCCTTCTTGCAGTCTGAGATCATCCAGTTAAAGTCTGCTAATGCTTCCGCAAACACATAGTAAGAGCAGAGGGGATAAATCCTTTAGTTATTGTCCCAAACATCTGGAATCTATTACTGACAGTGTCCTAATTTGGTTGATTGTTTAAAATAGTAGCTGAAAATACTTTGTTCTTATATTATGCCGCATGAAGTTACAAGAATGCTGTTTTACATTTTCCTCACTGTTAGTTTAAATATTCAGTGCTTTGATGCTTTTTTTTTATTTTATTTTTTTATATACAATGATAAAGTAACCTGTGATCTCTGAACTTTGGAAGGTGCAACATTAAATCTGGTGTTTATAACACCTTTAAGTTGCCCTGTCAGAGTCCTGACTTCAAATTCATGTAGAATATGTGGAAATCGATTAGGCTTAGGGTATGATGAAAAAAAAGATGTCTTCCAATTTCAAAGACTTAGTACATGAATACATTTAAATATACCAGTGGAATCGTGCAAACTCTCTTCAACAATTAAAAGGTTACATGGGTTCTAATAGTGAAATACCAATAAATATTACTTTATAAAAAATATTCAGAAAGGCAGATATCATTAAATCCATTAATGTTTTTAGTTTTAGTGAAATAATGTTTTTTAGGTACTTACACAATTTGTATATAAAATGGTTACTTTAACAAAAACAATTTCAGATCTTAATCTGCCATATTTATTACTATTACTACTATATTTGGATTTAACTGTAAATCCATTCAGTAAAGATATGTGGCCAATCTCCAGCATTCCTTAGGGGAGAGGTGAGGTGCATTCATGTCAGCCTGTCCTCCAAATCAAAACGTGCAATGAGTCCGGAAATTTATGTCTGAAAAAAAGACATATTTGGTCGTTTTTTGTCTGCCTATACAGCGCCTCTACAGGTCTTAGCCTGTTGTCCGAACGGCATTCCTTAACCTAAAGTAATTTTTAACTTTACACCTAATCTTTTGTCTTGTCCTAACTCTAAAGACTCTTCTTTTACACGCCTAATCCTAAATCCTTCTGGTTCACGGGTAAATAAAAAATAAAAACAAGATGCAGCTGTTCATGTAAGGCGCACCTGTTTACATGGAGGCGCTGTTTACTCAGACAAAACAAAAAGAACATATATGAGGTTTTTTAGAGACATTCATTTTCTGACTCATTTGCATGTTTTGATTTGGAGGATGTGTTGATTTATTTCCTTAATTGCTTACTATTTAAACACCCATTTTCTGATGCACAAAAATAATCAAGTAATAACACATATAAGAACACTCAATGTCACTCTTTAAATATGACTAACAGGTGTACTAAACCATAGAATCCAGATTAGTAGCAATCCTGAAGGATTTATTTATTTATTTATTTATTTATTTTACCTTAGACTGGGATTGCAAATAATGTAGCTTGATGCCAATTTATGTGTCAAGGATGAACGTTTACATTTATATTATCCAAATTTTAATCCAAGTATGCTTACTCACAAGTAAGTATTATTAGGTATAATAATGTCAACTGCGGTAAGGCTTAAGGTGTATCCTATAAGACCTAAATCATTATTTCCTTGTGTAGAATGAAACAAAGTGAAAACATCCCTTTTATGTTGTCTTTTTTTAAATTCCTAATCCTTCTCCAAGGTAAAGGTTGTGTGCAAGTTCTAAAATGAAATTCAAACTACTGCCCTGTTTCAAATAGGCAATTTAAAGAAGAGTCTCTCCACAACGTCCATCACTGCCAACACTGAAGCCCTTATTAGCCCTAAGTGCTGAATATGTCTCCAACATGAAGACCCACCAAAGTTGGAGCAAAACAGGGAACAAGATTAGTTCACTTCATGCCGCTTGCCTCATGCTCGGTTTGTCAGTTTCAATTATCCATAACAGCCTTAATCCTCGTTGCAATTAAAATTCCAATTAGAATCTGAAAAACATATCCAGACGCACAGAGCAGGAGGAGGGCTTGGTAAATATTGGCCTACCACTGAGTCAACACTCTGCTCTGCAGTTTGAGGACATTAGCTCAAAAAAAAAGAACAATAATCAAATTTGTATTTAAAATTGTCAATGCATATGAAATATCAATTGATGCTTAGTAAAAAAGGGGAACATTCATTTTAAAAATGGATTAATTGAATAGGAAAGACGATTCCATGCTTTAGACAGAGAAACAGCCATTTCAAAGTTCATTTTTATCATAGTGCAAGGAATATAATTCTATGTATATACGGAGCCTTTACATCAAGTGTTCTGTTAACATTATGAAATAACAAATACAGTAGTGTCTTACAAAAGCATTTAACACCCTCAACCTTTTACATTTTTTGACATTAGAGAAGCAAAGTTTACTACAAAGGATTTTGCAGTAAAATACCAGAAGTAAGTGTTTACTGTAATGTGAAAGCAAAAAATAAACAGTTTAATTATTTTTCTTTTCTTTTATGATAAAAGTATGAACATGTGATGTGGGTTTGTATTTCAGCCCACCTATACAAACACATTTGCCTCGTCTGGAATATGTTGATATTTATTGAATACTAAAACAGCAGCACAACTTTTAGGTTATGTCTTTACCTGCTTTGCAGATTTTAAAAGTTAAACGCTTTTTTTTTTTTTTGCAAAAAAAATTACACTCACGCTAGATGGACAGTATTTTTAAACAAAAATGTTTAGTTTATACCGTGGTTCTCAAATGCATTCAGGTCTGTTTCATACTAACAAAGGAATATTTTTGGTTATTTTTAACAACATGTTTGACTTTTGTGAAAACTGTCTTTTTTACTGTAAGTTGTTTTTTTACTAGGACTATCTGGTTATAGAGAGTGTTGTAACCCAGTGTTGTAACTTCATGCGGCAGGAAACTGAGGCTACAATTTCCCCAGGCTCACCAAACTTGGACAATAGAACAATGGAAAAATGTTGCCTGGTAGAATTAGTCTCGATTTCTGGTTGTGATGGTGTGGGGAATATTTTCTTGCCACTCTTGGGGCCCCTTAACACCAATTGAGCATTGTTGCAATGGGACAGCTTACCTGAGTATTGTTGCTGACCATGTCCATCCCTTTATGACCAGAGTGTACTCATATTGTGATGGCTACTGCCAGCAGGATAATTATAGGATTCAAGGATTCAATAAGACTTTATTGTCATTCGCAACACATGCGGTACATGAGGTGGAACGAAATTCTATTCTCACGGCCCAGTTTCACCCAAGAGCTAATATTAAAATAGATAAATTAAAGTAAAATAAAGTAAAATAAAATAAAATAGAATGTAATAAACACAAAATATACAGAAAATATACAGAATATAAGGGAGTAGGGGGTTTGGAGTAGTAGCAGCATGAATGGACAATTGAATGAATGAATTCGTAGTGCAAGTTACCATAGCCGTTTAAAGTGTCTCAGTCCATTTAAAGTGTCTCAGTGTGGGTATGTGAAGTTGATCAAAATGTATTGTCCATGTAAAGTGTCAGTGCAGTGGTTCAGGTGGAGTTTGAGAGTCTCACAGCTTCAGGAATGAAGGGTTGTTTTGCACTTGAAGTCATTACAGACTGGTTTCTTGAACATAAAAATTAGTTTACTTAACTCAACTGGCCTCCACAGTAACCGGATCTCAATCCAACAGAGCACCTTTGGAATGAGGTGGAACGGTAGATTTGCATCATGAATGTGCAGCCAACATATCTGGAGCAACTGCATGATCCTATCATGTCAATATGGACCAAACTATATGAGGAATGTTTCCAGTACCTTGTTGAATCTTTGCATGACGGATTAAGACAGTATGGAAGGCAAAAGTGGGTTCAACCCAGTACTAGCAAGGTGTACCTAATAAAGTGCCTGGTGTGTGTAAAACTACTTGTTTATTTACAGGTATTGTTGGCTTTTAGGCTGTTATTGCAAATATATCAGAGTTTCTATCCAACACAGTTTATTGCACATAATTTGTCTTCATACAATGACTAAACTACAGCCTTAAAGTTGCTTTCCAAACGGATGTTTAGTAGTGTGTACCCTGAGTGTGTAAAGGTCTAAATATTTTTTTTTTTTTAAACACAACTAAAATATGTACTTTGGCCATATTTTTATTTTAAAAAGTGCTGTAAAAAAATACATCTGCCGCCTCATTCCAAGAAGGAGAAGCTATGATCAAATCTTTTACTTATTTATAACGTAAAAGAAAATGCAGTAAAACTAAAGGAAAAGTATATTTTATGAAAGCACCACAAGAAGAAAGTGAGTCAAGTTATTTAAATCTAAAAAAAATGGGAAAACTAAAAGAAAAGGCGAAAAAAACATGCCTCTACCACAGCTTGAGAGTTAAACACATGGCAGGGTGAAAGCATGGCTGCTGGAGGAACGTGTCAAAATGAGGCCCCTGTCTCGGGAACTTTAGTCTTCAGCCGTACATGAAACACATCTTATCTTTGTGCGAGTCCTGGCACTTACAACAACCATTGTATGTGAATGTATTCAGTCTTTTAAGAATGCTCACTGTCATCCATGGCTTCTCTCATGTGTGGGTTAGTGGTGTGTGCATCTGAACCACACTTTCCACCCTCAGATCCCCATGCCTAAGTTCTGCGGTCCAGATTTCATTAGCTGCCCTCTGGGTTCCCCTCCAACATCTGAATCTAATCCTTTGGCTTCCTTTGACATGCATCTGACTAATGAACGTCAATATTATGGTTAGAATGGTTAAAACGACCAGGATGTAAAGACAGGCTGCTATGGTTAGGGTGAGAGGAGCAAAAGGGTGTTAAAGGAGTGTGTGTGCACATCTTTATGTGTTTGTGTGGATGAAAAAAGAAGATGAGCTTGCTAATTAAACTAAAAATTGGAATGGCTTGTGATGATTTCTTGGTGGTTAAAAGAGCCTTAAAGTTGGCTCTAATTATAAAGCAGTGCTTGCTTTCTTTAATTTCCCAAATGACCCCTCCAGGTGGGTTTTCAATTTCAATTTGTTTTTATTCAGCTACACTTTAAATTTGTGGCCTCAGCTTCCATAACCAATGTTTTTATACAGCATTTAAGTTTTTTGTTTTTTTTCAACCAGTAGTCTTTTTCATTTGTTTATTACTTTTTGGAAGAAATATACTCCTTGACAAATTCTTAAAACCCGGGGCGGGATTCAAAGGGTTCAGATGTTATTGTAGTTAATTGAAACAAGGTTAAAGACATTATTTTGAGACCAAAAGAAAAGAAGAAATAATAGCTTTAAAATAGATTTAAAATGAACACAGTAGGCAAGCTACTGAAATATAAACTCAAACAGTCGGTTCAACAGGTGACCTAAGGTTTATGATCATGGCCTTAAAAAGTTGAACTACACCATAAATGTGGCTTTCATGGTCAGACATTCACAGTGTTGTTACTTTCTGAGGGGAAAGATAATATCAGGTTTCTGTCTTTAAAAGTGGTACGGGTGTTAGTCTTTACAAGCAAGACTTCACAAAAATGTGAAATTGCTGCAGAGGATAAACATTGTGAGAAAGTCATTTAAAAATATCTAAAAATACCCTATGGGTAATGGAACACACTTTGCATCTTAGGATGATACATTTCGTAATTTCTAAGATAAATGATTCACAAAACAGCATTTGGAAGAAAAAAAAAAAGGTTTTAAGGAAAAGCAGCATCAAGGGGCTTTTCTGATTTTTAAGTGCTTAGACATTGGTAAGGACCACCAAACACAATGCATTGAAAGTTGGGAAAAATAGTGAGCACATTTTTATATTGAAGATTTTGATGGTTTCCAGAATCTACCAAGTATTGGCAAGGGCAGCTGAGATCCCCCTCTCCATATTGTGGGTATTTTCACAGTTTCCTAAATGAAGGCATGGCTGCAAGCTCAGTAACCTCACACCCATCTACCAAAGTCAGGGGGACAGTAGGACAGGTAATACCTCATTAAGCCAGTGTCCTGTGGTAGGTTTTTTTAATCTATAATGATGAAATTATTTTGTGTAGTTGGCTCTTTTTTGGACAAAGTGACATATGTCTAATTAAGCGGGACAAATTGGCTCAGGCCCTATTACCCTTTTAACGTAAAGAAAAGGACGCTTATTGAAAAGGTCAGACTTTTTGCTAGAGATTCAATCCCTTTTACCTGCAAACGTAAACCCTTAAGCATCCTATTTTTGTTTTTTCTTTTTTTTTGCATAAAGGAATTTAGACTACTTTCAGAGTCAGTGTTTATATATATATAAGTGATTCGTAGGTAAACAATACTCGTAATTTTCATTAATATCGCTGAATATCAATATTTTATATTTATAATATTGTTTATATACTGCACTTATCTTCCTAAACGTTTAGCCTTTGGAAAAATTCAAAATATTCAAAAGTCCTCAACTTTTAAATTAAGTCAATGGATTATCTTACACATAATATATATATATATATATATATATATATATATATATATATATATATATATATATATATATATATATATATATATATATGTAATCCTATTCTTTTTTTTACAGTAACCTTTAACTCTGGGTAAATGTTGCCATATTCCTTATACATAAACTTGGTGTATAAAGCTTGCCTTTGAATTTAGCTATTTACGAATGGCTTGTGGTGGTGTATGAAAAAGAAATGAATATAAATAAAAAAGGAGATACAGAGAAATTCAATAGTTTAAAAGCTGTAAATAGAGTGGTCCAGATATAGGAGTGTTGGGCAATTAATCAGCTGGTTTTATAGCTGCAGCTTTTCCTGAATAACTACTTTCTTCATCAAATGTTAAAAACGCGCAGAGGGCCAGCATAAATGCAGGATGGACAGTTAGGACTTTGGCCAGTAATGTGGAATTTTGACAAATGTATAAAGTCTGATTACTTTAATGAGAATTTAAAAACCTACCTGCTTTTATTGCTGGCTTCTGGGTTTTTCTGTTTTGTGTAGTGGTTGCAGTTTTTCTTTCTTTTTCTTAATTTACCTCACAATACGATTCACTGATCTTGAGTAGGCCAAATGTATCCCCCATGCCCCATCAGGATAACAGATGAGCTTTTTGAGGGAAGATAATCTGCCTCCATCTGCTTTGATTATATTCAAATCTAATAAAGTATCATCTCCATGTGACATCCTAAGCATTGCTTTAAAACTGTAAACTACCAGGAGGGAAAAAAAATTGAGTGAGGACAAAGTCAATACCTAAATGTTTATTTATGAAAAAAATACAATATTTTCTTAGTTAATTTTATGCAATTCCTTCTGTAATTATGCAATTCAATTTTTTTCAAAACTAAGTTGTATATATATATATATATATATATATATATATATATATATATGTCAATGTTAGAGGTTTAGCTCAGCTTGAGTCTTCTCATCCTTTTTATTCTCTTTGGACTACTGCTGAGCACCAACTGACTCTAGACTGTTAGAGGCTTTTTGGCTGATGGAGGATATACAAGTTTTAATAAAGAAATAATTATTGCAAAAAATAAAAACAGGAATGTCAATATGTGAAGTTTGGATCATTTTGTTTGTGTTCCTGTCACAGAGTTTTTGTTTTTCAAGGACAACTGTGTAATTTATTCAGTGTGTGAGATTCATACAAGTTTAACTTAAGCCTGGGTTTTATGTAATGGTCAGGGAAAGGCATATTAGTTGTAGCCATGAATGCAATGTGACTTATGTTCAAGCACTCACACCAACCTTGTCTTTTCAATTCATTTGCTTTTGACCAAAAGGGTTCATTTGTATATATTACCTTTAGTTTTTGTAAAACATTCTTACCTGTGGTTAGTTGTAAAATAAATACAACAAGAACGTTATAAAAGAATAGCAAGTTTCTTTTAAATTAGAAAAATATAATTCCCATTTTGTACCCACATAATAAGAAAATTAAATATTTAACTTATATAGACTAACATATATTGTTTGTGTGGAATTATAAATGTTTGGCACTTGACATAATTCTTCTGTTTATTATTTTTCGTTACATTTAACTTTTTCAGGTCATCAAACATTAATCGAGTAGCTATACCTGATCATGATTGCAGCCTGACCTTTAAAATCTGGAAATTACTTAAATGTATGATATATTTGTGCCAAAGAGACCATGATGAATTTGGGCAGACTGAGCATGTGGGTGCTACCTTGCAGAAACAGTTGGTTGGTGGAGTTTATGTTGGATTAGGAGTTTGCTGCGCTTCCTGCATTCTGGCCACTCCAGCTTTGTCAAATAATCATCAAAACAAAGAATAGATAAGCATTACGGTAGGTAAATATTAGACCAAATATGAAACACAAACAATGACTAATAAATCAGTTGTCCACAGGTTGTGACACCGGTATGACTTACATACAATGATCAAGTGAATTGTTTGTTTTAGGTAATAAAAAGGTTTAGATTAGTTTTTTTTTATACTAAAAGATGATGGATACAAAAAAAAATCAACTTTATGTATAGTACATACCCTTGTGACTATGATGTGGATTACAATGAAATCTAGGAGAAAATGAAGACAAATGTTGAATAGAATTGAAAAAAAAAATTTAAAAGTACAACATAAGATTTAAAATTTTGTTTAAATGTAAATAAGGAAACCAAAAAGATGACACTTCACTGCAAGACGAACTAACAGATAGCTGTTCAAGGGACGGTATGGAGGCTGACTGACTATTTGAGGAAAGGCTGTGTTGTTTGTGTTAAGAAATAAGGAAAGGAACATTGAAAGAGAGGAGAGAAATATATTTGCTCCCTACCTACACAGCACAGAGAGGATCTAAAATGATTATATCAGTCATAGGTTTTTATATAATACTGAAAAGATGGTCAGAGATCTGGAAATATATGGCTCACAGCAATATGAAGCAATGAATTGAACAACTATCCTTTATTTACTTTGTGTCAAACCTTTTGCAAAGTTACCTTTCAATAAATGTTAGGTTGAAATGTAGTTTCTGAAATGAACATCAATTTTAGAATGTATTTAGATAGAACAAAAAACAGAGACAATAAAAGGGAGAACCAGGCTTGTCTATGTATTTTATAACGTATATTTCTTTTTAGATTTAGATTTAGCACAATGTTTACCTTTTTTTTGCTTGCTTTCAAATTCATTGATATCTCACACTATTTAAGATGTGTGAAGATATCAGTATGTTGACATACATCAAGGGTTAAAAACAATAAAAAACACATTCCTCAGTTTATTTGCTTTAATTTAGTTAAATGCCTCACACAAAGAACCATTTTTAGTTAATTGTCACTTCATACTGTCAAACTTCCATGATGATGGGGCAATCACTTACCTTCCTCCAGGTAAGAGACTGGCAATTTTCGTGGTTTGGGATTTTATGCTATCACATAGTCCCTTAACCAAGAAGCCATAGCTTCTATGATTGACTAAGAGCCGAGAGGATGCTACAAAAGGCAGACTGCAAACACTTTTAGCACGGAGGGGTACATCAATATAAGTGTGCCCGACGCCCTTGTACTATATGACACTTCACGTAGTGATAACAGAGATTTACATTAAAAGGCACCCTATGGGAACTAAACTGTCATCAAATGATTATTCACACAAGATTGTCACTTCCTTTTGTAGTGCAAAATCAGCACCAAGATTTTAGATAGTTACAGTAAAATCTTCTGACTCTTCATCCTTGACGCCTGGGGAAAAGTGATTCGAGAGTGTGAATAGTGACTCTGCAGTTGCTATTGCATCTTTTGGGGTTTATACGGGTGACAATGACTTTCGCCTGTTGCTTCCCATGTGTCGAGCTAATAACTCCTCTATATCTCTCTTCTTGTTACCAACAGTTCTGAAACTCTTATTTATTTTTTAATAAAATACATAATTTAAGTGCAATGCTCCATTCCTCTTGACCGCATTGACTTATACAATTAGACATGAAAGTAGGTGCTAATAACTGACCTCTACGTAGTCTTGTTTGAAACAGTATGTAATCAAGACAATGAAAACAAGCAGAATTTTTACAAAAGACTTGAGGTTTTCAGAGCAATAAGCTGCTTAATGATTTCTAACAGTATTAGATATTGCAAATTTAAACTATAAGCGAATATTATTTTTATATAATGATGTTTGTAATAGATTTATATGAATGTGAGTTACAGGAAAAACAACACATTTTTGGTTGATAGGACAGAATTCCAAGATAATGTATCTCCCCTTACAAAAAACACATAACTATAAATCCTTATGATTTCAATAATAAGTAATTTCATGGAATGCTTCCCTAGTGGTGGCTTGTCTAATGTGCAACAATTCTTTATTCTTTGTTTTTTATTTCAGGTGACATAATGAATGGTTATTAAGGCCTCTCTCACTGTAACACTTCTCAGAGTTCATTCTGTATTTTTTGTGAGATGCCAAGCTATAGAACAAGAATACATTATAATCATGGAGCTTTGCAAGTAAATATTGCTTCTATTATTTATGTATGATATGGAATGAATTTAAGGCACAGCAGTTGACTAATCAAAACTGTTTGGAGGATGCAAGAAATTACATTGAGGAAATTTATGCAAAGTGAAAACGAAAACCTGTCTTTATAGAACATTTTACCAAAATACCCTCTATTCGATTTATTTTGTCATTATTCACAACATCTTCTAATTTCACCGTGTTAACGCCAAAGTAATTTCATCAAACCCTAGAAAAATCAAAACAAGGGACATGCTGTGGTCCACTTTGTCGAATGAATGTCGCCAGCTGTTCTAATTGCACTACACCAGACACATTTTGTTTGATCCCTTCATTTTTTCATTGAACAAACTCTTGATCACATTCCTCTACAGAGAGCTCTTGTTACACACACATGCACACATGTATACACATACCTAAAATACAATGCATACACACACACATATATACATACAAGGGACAGTTAGGATGGTTACCACAGTAAATTTAGTTTCTTAGAAGACACCAATACAGTCGATACGCCCTCAAATGGTGCATGCTAGGGACTTGGAACCTTAAAACAAGAATGAACACTAATTAAATTGAAGAAGAATATTGGGGTGCCTAACTATAGATTGATTGATGTACAGACAGAAAACAAATATACAAAAATCCTGAGGCCCATATCAAACCAGTTAAAATGTTCATGGGTGCCAGATTTTTTCAGACATATTCCTTATGTAAAATATGCCTAAAATTGCTCAAAAACAAACCTCAACTGTTTGAGAGGTTCCTATGAGAGGATATTGAATCAACATTAAAGACACAACAAAGGATACATAAAGCTATTTCAGTCAGTTAGGGTGACACCATAAACTATTTTTTCTTTCTTTCTCTCTCTCTCTTTCACACACACACACACACACACACACACACACACACACACACACACACACACACACACACAC
>JAVLVB010000002.1:2953307-2995412 GCA_032876305.1 Orestias chungarensis
TATATATATATATATATATATATATATATATATATATATATATATATATATATATATATGTTCGTCATACATACACTTGTTTTGAAGATGATATGCTATATATAATGTTTTTCACGGCGTTGCATCACGTTGTAAGCTGAGGAAAGCAGTCATTCCTTGAACACGGAAATTTTGCTCTACACTGACTACATGTAAAATTTCAACTCTAAATGATGTGGGATATACTTTGTCTGACCAAGGGTTTTGAGTCTGCTCTGAAAACACAAAACAAAAACAAACAAAACCATTATGTATTAAACTTACTATCCAGCTGCTACGTTAAGATTTTTATGTGAGAATCTTATTTTGAGATGCAGCACATAAGACCTAAACATGGTGGTTAATAACAATGATTCCTATCCGTTTGGTTTTCTCTCTCCCTGGTCCCTTACCTGCCCTACCGAGAAATGTTGTGGAATTATATGCCTAAAAATAGCTTTAGCTTTAGCTTTAATTTATCTATTATGATCTATTGAATAATACTCAAATGCTTACTCTAATATTTTAAACAATTATATTCCTGCTAAACTATTAGCCATGGATCAGTTAAAAAGCTATTTTCTTCCTTATAACATCGGTAATATTAATATTTTCTATCCAAAATCTTTCTCATAATAAAAAAATTAGAAGAGATGCGGTGTCTGAAAATGTGAGCAGTCATTTGTTGCTTTGCTCAAAATTATGTCTTAACAAAACATTTCAATGTATTACCAACAGTTCTTAAATTAGAATACACACAGATTTCAACCAAATAGAATTCTCGGATTTGAACTTAAAGACTATTATTACTAATCCATAAGTAGAAATGTTTAGAAAAATATATTTCACCCAATCTGGATCTACTTGTATGCAAATAATTATATATATTTTTTTACAATATTTTTTTTTCATTTAGATTTTCTTTTTCCTTTTTTTTTTTTAACACGGACACTCATGAGTCATGGTGTCCTCAAAACATGATACAACCTGCCCTGAAGACTAAACACAACATTAGTCAAGGTGCCAAGTGGGAGTCAGCAAGGGGAAAGAAGCGATTTCATCCAATTTTGTTATGCCTGCCACCGCAGCCAAAAAACTAATTTACTGTACTGTAAAAGGGCTGGGCTGCCAGGCAGCCCGATGCAGCAGACAGTAAAAATGCATCAAATAGTTGGTGCTTCGGCCAATTCGTGTTTGGCCTATAATAGGCACAGAGGGTGAAAGGATTTTTTTCTTTATTTTTGTTTGTATTCTTTACATGGTGTGCACTCAGACTAATTCCCCTCACAAAAAATTATTTGACTGTGAAAAAGACAACTTGCATAAAGAAGCATACACAGCGATGAAACATTCTTATA
This sequence comes from Orestias chungarensis, assembly GCA_032876305.1. NCBI lineage: Eukaryota > Metazoa > Chordata > Actinopteri > Cyprinodontiformes > Cyprinodontidae > Orestias > Orestias chungarensis. The sequence goes on from JAVLVB010000002.1 coordinate 2,954,684, forward strand.
ATTGCTCCCACGGATCAAAGAATAGCAATTTAAATGGTTGCTGTCTTTTGAGAACAAGATTAAGATAGTGGGTAGATCAAGTGGTGGGTGTGGAATATTTGAGTTTTTGTTTGAAACTAACAAGGAAATGCAGACTCACTTTAGACTGGGCATTAATATACATATATCAAGTCACAACATTGCAATGTTGGGTTGCCCTACACACATTTATAAAAAAAAGGAAATGTTTTTGTAACCACACAGATAACTCTATATAGTAGAAACTAATGTTATATTAAACCAATGACTAATGTTGAGATTTACTTGACTCCCCTTTTAGGTATTTAATACAAATGTATTGATAAAAGATAATAATGTAACTAAACAAAGTCAAAGACACGAACAAGCAACAAACATTGTTCAACAAGTATCCCGAAGATGTCGGGTAACAATAGTTTAATAATCCTGAAAGATTATTCCTTTAAATTACAAGAGGGTATTTAAGGTGCAGAACAATTAGCATAGTATAAGCAAAGCAAAACCCCTTGATAACCATGGCAACATACATCCAAACCATAGCATGAGTGTTGATAATATCAACAGATATGTTACAAACTAAACACACACACACACACACAGACACACATGTAAAACCAAATGAGCCCAGATTGGGCACATCTAAAAAAAAACAAGGAGATGGACTGGATTTACGTAATCCAGTGTTTATACTACGACATCTTGAGCAGAAAATTGTGCACAAGAATTATTGTGTGTGTGTGTGTGTGTGTGTGCGTGGTACCTTAAATTAGGTTTAACATAATTTAATGTGTGTAAAATGTCCTTTAAACTATATGTCTGTGATCTAAACACCTATATTTTAAACACTAGTCATTTATTCACTTTTAGACTGCTGACCCATTTCACAAACAAATATAGGTATCTAAATATAATATTCTTGAAAGACATTACATAAAAGATATCCCCATTATAGGGCAGGGTGAAAACTCATTCCAGCATCCCTACTCCCCTCTGTTAAGACAGGGGAGCACAATTTGATAAAAGGTCTTTTTTCACTACACATTTTAGCAGTTCAGACGTGTAACTCATTATTACCTTTAAAAGAGTACATACTCACAGAGTAATAGGATTGTGGAAGAAAGCCTTTAAATTATCATTAGCACTGCCTCAGAAGTGTGCTGAATGTTATTCTTACTTTGCCCAAACCCCTGATATTATATTAAAGCAATATTTTAAAGGATTTAACACAAGAAGACTGATGCATGGTACATCATCACGGAAGGGCTTAGATAAATTATGACAAAGAATATAATGACTTAGAATTAATTAAATGCACTATATCGTGTTTTTTATTTCTTTATTTTGCAAATGACGAGCAAGTGCAAATAACCACAAAATGTTGCACAAATATGCTGGAGACAAATAATAAATACAACTGAATGCAATAAAATAAAGCCCTACTTTTTCCCCAGCAGCTGCTGGTCAGGTGAAAAAGACGACCAGACTCTTTATTTGTGTACTGTAAATGTCCTTTTACCAAAATGAATAAACAAAATACAAAAACTCAGACCGTCATGGAGTGCAAACTAAAGGAGAGAGTCTAATCGCCCCTAATGTTTCATTACTTCAAAAATTCTTCTTTTGTTCTTCTGTAAAGGCTACATCAGCAGATGGCCAAAATGATTACTGTACTTTTTTCAGTTAATGCTTGCGTTACTCTACAAATTGATAAATTGTAATAATCTAATCTGATCTTATCTGATAAATACCAGTATTATATATGTTGTCAAACAAGTGCACGTTTTCAAATAAACTAGTGACAGGATAAATTACTGTTTTTTTTGTGCACCATCTTAAGGTAAAGATAATTTACAATAGTTTTCCATAAGACCAATCGAACAATTATAAAAACAAGCACATTTATATTTTTGTCATGCATATGAACGTTGAACTAAAAAGTCCAATCTACTAGAGGCTGAAAATAAAAATTGCCCCAATTTTTTCCTGATTAGCTTTGGACTGAAATATTACAAAATTAGTTTATCAATGTGATACTTCAACAGATTTGAAGCAGAATCTTTTAAAGTTCATGCCTTTCGCAAAACCAATTTGAGAATTGTTTTTACTTATATTCATTTACTTCGACATAGTATTTATTAGAAATTTGAACGGTACATCGTTGATTCGAACATAGGCAAAAGCAGTTTTGCGACTCCAAATTGGAAACATTCATTTAATTAATTGCACATGGGTGAATAGAACAATGATAAGTAAAAGGGTAAAAAAAGGGGTCATGGGAAAATCCCTGGCCTAATTTAAAACCATGAGGTGAAAAAGGCTATGGAGATTTATCCAGTGTGGACGGTAAAGTAATCAGAAAAAAATCGAATTATCACAAAAAAAAAGCATTTTCTGATACTTTTTTATTGTCATAAACAGCTTTTGCCTTGGTGTCCTGGCTGCTGACCCCTGGCTTACATTTGGCATAAGAGAAATGGTCATTCCTGAGAAAGATAGCGCAATGGGTGTTTCATCTTCCACACTGTTATGCCCTATGGCCTTATTAAATAATAATTTGCAATATTTGCTTTGAAAATGTAGATTATAAAATTACATTAGCACCTTGAAGAAAAACTAAAGAAGGGGGTTTTTATTTCAAGCTTTTCTTCCTCCAGAACATGATGACATATTCCTTTTAAGGATTGAATTTCTTACTAAAGTCTATTTAGATTCAGCTTAAATATTTTCCAGGCTTAGCAATTCAGAGAATATCATTACTTTGGCAAAGGTGATTTTAATTAGCATAAATGATACCAGCTTACATCCACACACAAACCCACCGGTCCATCCCCACCCTCCCTTTCCTCACTGTCACACTATTACTCCCTCCTCTCTTCTTTCCATCCAGCTAACCCAGCAAATGTTTAAATTTCACGACCAAGTAAGCAAGATTAATTAAAATGTTAATGTTAAGGCTGAATAAATTTCACAGTTAGCTAGGCGGCTGTTAAAAATTGCTGTGCGGAGTTTTAAAGTCAAAAGTAAAGCATTGACCTATTCGTCTGCATCAGTGAAACACTCATTAGCCCAATTAAGAACATGCAGACAATAAAATCCTCATTGCACGCGAAACGCTTAACACTACGATATACTTCATTAATGTAATGTATGGTAATTAGAGAAAAAGCAGGGCTAGATTTATGTTTGCTGTAAATGTTTAACGTGAATGCCTTTAAATTTAGAGTTGGCTCATCAATGACAGATTAAATAAAACCGTTCAATAGAAATGTTTCCCCTTGGTTGATTTAGATCACAATAATAATAATAGTTTTCATCCATGCTTATTTTAGACATGTGCAATTTCAATCAGTTTAAACTAAATTTTTTAATTGAGTAGATAACACAGCTGTATGAGGTCAAAAGCCAATGATTCCTTATGCTGGTCACTATTCAACGTAAATGTAGGTGACTGTGTCAGTTAAAGTATGCAACTTAATCAAATCAAATATGCAAAGATTTTTTGATTATTTGGATAGCCTGTCTGACATGTCAAGCTGACATCTACAGGAAGTTAAGAAGAGTTTTAAGTTGTTCAATTGAAAATATCCCAATTCAGAAGACTGTTTTGTGCTGAAATTACACTAGATTTTTAGACAACTGCTCAAGATTCAGGGATAAGTTATTTTGTTGTTATTTTTTAGGAAAATGTAAGCAAGACATGATTTTGAAGTTTTGAAGTTAAACAATTAACTATTTTTGATCAATTCTGTTTCAGCAGTGACTTGCAAAAGTGTTTAAACCTTGACACATTTACAGAATTTGTCATCACAATTACAACCACAAACAAAAAAAATGATTGATAACTGCTGTGGCAAGACTTATTTTAACCTAGGTAGCCATAACTTATGCCCAATAGAAAAACAAAATTACTCTTACACATGAATTCTGTATTTTCATCTTAATGATAAAAAGCAGATTCTTTTTGTTTGCTGCAACAGAACTTAGCTTGCAATTTTTCCAAGGCTGTTTTTCCTTTATCAAGCCTGATAAAACATGTGTTTTCTTCCAAGGATGTCAGTTAATCCCCTTAAGAAGTAACTGCAAACCCAAAGTTGGAATGTCTCTCATCATTCACTCTCCAACAACATACACAAGCTGCACACAGGGATTGTACATATGCCTCAAACCCTAAAACGCGGGAGATGAATACCCTTTTTAAAAATGGTCCTCCATCAATGTCAATTAGTGGGTAAAACATTGTGATCTCCAGGGCTTGTACTTGAGTCTATATTCTGTGTGTGCATATCTTAGTGGGCTCCATGTACAAAGTACTGCACTAGCCTTCATATTGCCATGCTTCATTTATCTGCCATTAGCAGAATGAATGACTATGGGTGACTGACAGGAGAGAGAATATGGACCCTTTTCAAAACCACGGTAAAACCAAACATTTCTGTGAGAATCAGAGAAGTTGCTGAGAGCTGAATGTGCTAGAACGATAGTGGTGAGAGAATGGGACGCAAATGAGGATTAGAATTAGTGACACATACTGAGAGGGAAGAAAAAAGAGAAAGAGTGAAGTGATGCAGATAGGAGAAGCCAAGATTAGAAAACAAAACTTGCAAGAGAGAGGTAATTGGTATCTCTGGCTGAGTGACAAATGGGACTGAATAGATGGAGTGGCAAAGGCACAAATGCTATAGCTCTATATCTGGATAAAAACAAAGACTGATTTTGATAACCATTTGTAGATCAGTAATTTCATGCCAATTAAACACACTTTTTTCTTTTTGCTGTGTTAGGTTATTTGTAGAGGAAAAAAAAAAAAACTTTTAAGAAGCCAAAAATGAAGATACAGGTTTTAAACTAACTTACAAAAACTACCTAGGAAGCAATATTTTTTCCACAACTAGATATGTAGTTCTCAGATGTTTCTTTGGCAGAACGTGTTTAATATGCATCAACAAAGAACTACCTTCTTATTTCATTTGTAAGCGGAGATTCTCTCAACAGATTATCTCCACACTCAGTATCCAACGCTTCTTTTATGCAAGCTTAAAACCAAAACAAGTCATTAAAAAAATCTGTCAGAATGTGGAGGATTTCTGCAGGTCTTCTGGGGTGCATCAAGAACACATTGCATGTGATGGTAAAAAAAGAGTTCCAAACACTGTCTTCAGTATGTAAGAAACTTCCACATGAAGGTTGGAATGGTTTTCTTGTTTGGACTAAATATTCAGGTAATAGATGTTAATGTTTTTGGGGCACAAGTGGCCTTGTTATTTGTATTAAAGTAAAAATGTGCAGATGTTTTGGAGCTATAGAGCATCTGGGGGTGAATGTTTTTAGAACCGGACTAATAGTGGTAATATAGCATGCCAACTCCAATGTAGTTTAGTTTGTAGTTAGAAAAGAAGGTTGAAACCACATATTTAATGTGTCGAAAGTTAGTGCTTGGTTTGTGCTTGCAAATATGGTTTGAGGATACTTGTGAATCGTTGGGGGCTTAACCTCTCAATTATTTACTTTTTTTGTGTGTGTTTATTATCACTGGAAAGCTTAGGATTCACATTTTCAGAATATGTAAATAACTTCAAGCCCTCCAGGAGACTTGTTCATTGTTTTTTCATGGCCATTTGCATGCTTTTTTTTTGCAACATTTATGCTGAAAGCATGGTGCGCAAAAGGTTATTTCTTTTAGAAATGTATTCTTTCTTTAAAAAATATACCAAAGACTTCCACTTAATTTGTATTTATTAATTCATATTATAAATTCTGTGGAATTGTACAAACATTTGTCAAATCTTAATTTTTAATGCAATGATAGTTTACATTATGACACCTTGCTTTAAGTATAAATATTCAAAAACAAAACCCAAAGATTTTTTTGATATTTTTACACACAAAAAAAGAAAAAGAAATAATAATAATAAAAAGGTTTTCAACAGCATTGTGTAGATTTTTGATAGGCTGTAAATGAAACTCCAGGACAGTTTTTGTTTGTTAGTTGTGTGAGCCTTTTCAACTATACCTTGTCATTTTACTATATATTTAAAAAAAACATACTGTCAACAATGACTTTTTAGCTTTACGGAGTTTTTAAATATAGGGATAATGGCAGGAGAAGGCTCGATTGGGACTGAAGCTGAGGAAATCCACAGACCAGCTGGTGAAAGCAGCTGGCTCCCATGTACGAACAGGGACGAAGTGGAAAACCCAGGAGGAGGTCGACTTGGCAGTTAGCAGGCTTAAACATTGCGAGGTGGCGAGAATCCAGGAGGGTTGTGCAGGGGTGGTAAAAGGCGAGACCCACCTCTTCAGGTCAAAGGCCTCGAAAGAACAGCGGAGAGCCATGGTGTTGGCAGAAGTGGCCAGGACAAGACAAAATCTTCTCCATGTCAAGGCTATGTTGCAGAGCAGACGGGGGCTGGTTGTCATGGGAAGGCTTCTCAGACAGGGCCATGTCATGGTCTGATCTGTGGAAAATCCCCCAAGCCAGGCTCAGTTTCTGGATCAGAGACCCTACCTTGTCCCCGAAATCTCCACCAGTGGTTCGGCAATGAAGAGAGCTGCTCACTTTGCAATACTATCGACGCAAGCCTCCAGCACATCCTGACTGGCTGTAAGATTGCACTCTCCCAAGGTCGATACAGGTGGAGACACGACTGGGTGTTGAGGAGGCTGGCAGAGGTGTGTGGACAGGAGGCTAACGACAGACTTCCTGCTCCATTGATGCTGCCCATCCTCTTCACAAGAGCCGGGGACAACCCTTAATCTGCCCACCGGACATTGCTATCAAGCCTCCTCTCACCTGGGAGTGAGTGGTCCATGAGGTTCGACCGGAGACAACTCAAGTTTCCCAGGGACTTTGTGGAGACGTCACTGTGGCCAGACCTGATCTTGTGGTCAGTTCCACGCAAGACCATACTCCTAGTGGAGCTGGGCATGGAGGCTGCCAATGAACGCAAACACGCCAAGTATTCAGATCTGGCAGGCGAGTGCAGAGATGCCGGCTGGAAAGCCATAACATGGCCAATTGGGCTTGTCGGGTCATCGATGGTAAGCCTGCTCCGCCACCTCGGACGCACTGGAGCTGGACATCGCAAAGCAATCAGGTAATTGGAAGAGGCAGAGATGGGTAGTTTCTGGCTGTGGCTAAGTAGGAGAGATAAGGGTTGGGTGCCTTACACCTAGGTCATCCGTAGGGGATGGGAGAGATCCCTGCCATTGCTGCCCCACCAAGAGATACACTGGGGTTAAAGGAGCATCCATGACGTCAGATAACATATTCCAGATCAGGCTTCTGATACATGGAAGAAAAGGAAATCACTTTTATTTCTAAATATACACTCACTCTGAAAGTCAGTGGAGTAGTTGTCTTGCTGAAAGTTGTAGGTTAGGTTCCATGTTGGGAGGAGAAATAGGAAAGAAGGCTTAAAGTTGGCTAGTTTTGTTATTAGCGACGTTTTTAATAATACCCAAAAGCCTGTTTCATTTCAAAATGTTTTTGCAAAATGTTGAGTTTTGTCTGTGGCTTAATCAGGCTTATATTCACCAAGAAATGGCAAGGTTTTTAGAGGAGCCAGGCATTTAATTACATAAATGGATGCATACACATTGACAGTTTAGTGTATGCGTGTGGTTGCAGGGGACTTTGCGGTTGGAGCAGGAGGAAGATTTTATTGTTAAGGTAGTAAATTAAGTTTCATAGAACCTACAGAGAAGAATGGGATGCTAACAAGATATTAAAATGTCAACTGGATAATATTGTTATATATGTATCAGGAGTTAAAAACTAAAAAGTGGCAAAAAAATTATAATTGGTGCAGCTCTATTACATACATAGCTGATATATGCATGTGTATGTGTGTGTGGTTTTGAAAAAGATTACAGCGTCATTGAACATTTTTATTTTCTGAAAATATTTTAAGTCTAAAAAAAACGTCAGACAAAAGTAAATTGATCAAACACAAATTGCTGTTTTGACATGGTAAAAGTTATTTGGAGAAAATACTGTCCAAAAACAAACTGTCTATGTAAAAACAAAGAAAACAAAAAAGTTTTTTAAGTAATTAGGGATTTTCCCAGCATCTGCATCAAATCTCAGCTTGGAATTTGAATGGGTCAATCCAGGTGTTCTCAATTAAATCCATACTATGATTTTCTCTTTCAGACTATTTTTGGAATTCTGTGGTGAAGGTTAAAAGCTGTTTATCTCTTTTCTCTGCTTGAACATTCTGGTGTAGTTTCAACACAGCTTGGCTCTGTTATTGCGGGTTAGAACTAATAGTTCTCATTTGCCACTGCTGGCACACCAACTCTCAGAAAATGCTTTGGTAGAAGTAATATTGTAGTCCAGGCACTTTCCTAAAATTCATTGCTCACTGACCCATGAGCGGAAGCCAGCACTGTTCCATCGTCCTTTTTCTCACAGTGGTTAAATAGCGTTGTTTAGTTTAGCAGCCCTACCGTAATATCTGTCCTAAAACCTTTGTTCAAATGAAATATATTTTTCATTTTCAGAAGTGTTGTTAGCAGTGGACAAGACTCATATTATCAGAGATATGTATTGAACGCACCGCTCTGTTATAAAGAAAAACAATTAACTGTCTTTAATTGTTGAATATATTTCTTATAACTTGTTTATACATTTGAACTAAAGCATGAAACTTTAACTCTGCCAATATTTATCAACTAAAGGAAATAATGCACATTTAGATTAGCTTCATGTTCGTGTTATTCATTAAAAAAGTATTCAAGCTAATTACAGTTTAAACCAGAAGTTCAAACCTACCGGAAAAAAAGAAAGAATAAAAAACGGTCTCCATATACTATAACACTGATTTATTTAATGTGTGTAAGGAAATCTTTGCAGGATTAGTTTTACTTTGACCTAAATGAATTATAATCAAAAACAGATATTAAATGATATTCTTATTCATACGGATGAACCTTTATATTAGTGGTTCTTCCTTTTTGTTTAATTATATGCATACCATTTTCCTATTAACTTTATTGTTTGCTATCCATGAGCTGACCTAAATGAGAATAATCTAGATCTTTAACATTTTTTTCATAGTGTTATTATTCAATCTATGTCAGTGATTTAGCTCTACACAACCCACTGCTCCTCCACTATTAAATAACAGGGTTGGCATTCTCTTTCCTATATGTCAATTTATTATTCATTGAATCTTTGTGAACGACAAGATTAGCTAATGTTTTCAATAATTACACACTGTCGGTTCTTAAACTGAAAATAATATTTTCCCCATTAGTATGTATTTCTGCAATTACGTAAGCATCTGTCTTTTGTCACAGCTGGAGAAAGCATAATCATGCTACACAGACACTGTAACTTCCGAAGAACCAAAACGAAAATGAAAAACCAACAATGTTAGTTTTTGTTCAGCTCTGAGAAAGATTTTGTTGCATATGTTTTTTTTGTTTTGTTTGTTTGTTAGTTTTTCATCTGTTAACATTTAAAAACACCCAAATGGCCACTGACAATTTCATGGCATGCACCTTTTAATTAAATGTAGTTGTTTCACTGTTTCCTCATGTAAAAAGTTTAAAGCCTCAGATACATGAACTGCGTATGGCATTTCAGCAAAATCCCGAATAAAGACTGCAATAATTATTTTATGTCAACAGTTTATTAGTTTTCTCCAGTTGTGCAAGCAGCCAACTGGTCTAGGTCTAGCTTGTAGGACATGGCTGTAAAATAATAAGCCTCAAATGGGACATTTTATAAAAATAATAAATAAATAAAAAGACTTTTCAAAATGATTGGAAGGTATAATTGCTGTGAAGTCAACAACACAAAGTAAGCAATTGTGTACTGTTGCATAATATTAATCTAGGAAGATTAAATGCTGTAATCAATTATAAGCCTATATTAAAATGGTGGCCTGAGTTCAGCTGGATGGTTTGGCTTGAGCAATTCTTTGTTGTGATTAGTTCCAGTATTGGTCTGTGGTTACTCTAGTTTATCCACTTGTCAGTTTTAAGTTTTCTCCATATATTTAGTTTTTCTTTGTTATTTTTTCTTACCTTTTTGTGTGATTTTTTCCCTCAGATTGCCTACCCGCTCTCCATTCACAGCTGCATCCTTTTAGTAATCAGTTCCTACCCATTGTTCCTCTACTCACCCTCCCAGACATTAAGCTCTTCTCTCCCTTTAATTCTGGATTCTTCCATTTGTCTTTCATTCGCTGCCCATTAGTCTACTGTTGTCACCCATGTACTTCTCATCTGTGGTTCCTCTTTGTCATCTGCTTCCTCAAACATCTTCTTGCCCCCTTGTATTCATGTTCCTGTTTCTGCCAGGTCTGTTCAACCTGCCGTAATCTCCTTGTCAACTAACTGTATCTCCATGTATTCCTCAGCTCCATCTTGCTGGTTGCTGTATTCTGCAAATGATTACAGTATTAACCATTTAAAGAAACCAAGCATAAACTTTGAGATATTAAATAACTTCATAATCCAACACAGTTATTAAAGATGCAGTAATAAGTAGCTTTTTTTGTAACAAATTGGTTTGAAAATAACTCACTTTTAAATCTAGTTTCTTTACAAGTGCTTTAAAGTTCAGTGAGGCATCAATAAAGACTACGTCTATTTGATACTTTCAGGAGTAGTAGTTAAACAAATTATTTGTGGTCTCCATATTTCACTGGGAATACAATATAATATGTACATATATTTTTTTTTTTTCTGAAATTGAGAAAAAATATGAGATTGGGTGTTTGGCGCTGGACAGTATTTATGCCGCAGTGCAATGGTGGCTTGGCCTTTTGTTTACAAGTTGGATAAACATGCATGGACAATTATATGGATGGATATAGTTTGCCACTCTAATCCATTTTCTAAACCTATAATTACTGTCCTATTACTTAAAAATTGTGTACCCGTGTTAAATAGACCAACCTCTCAGAATTATTTTTCATATAAACCTATACGCCTTAATGAATGTTTTTACCATAGTCTCATACTTAAACCAATCACAACTCTACATACTGTGCAGTATAGTATGTTGTTTTTACCCATTACCTGTCTTAAAACATGTCAAAAACGATGTCCAAACATTGTTTAGTTTTCCATTTCTGCAAACCAAAACCATATTTTTTTTTTACTATTTTTAAACTGTCAAGTAAAATGAAGTAACTATGATTTCTATGGTGCTGCACAGTGGCACAGTGAATAGAACTGTTGCCATGTAGCATGAAGGCTCTGGGTTTGCTTCCACCTTGGGTCTATCTGCAAGCATGGCAGGTGCGACCTAAGTTGCAAATTAGCAATTCTCAGTAGTGTAAGTTTGTGCAGTTTGTGTGCTCTGCCTGGGCATCCACAGGGTTTTCTCCAGGTACTCCAGCTTCCTCCCACAGTCCAAAAACATGACTGTTAGGCTGATTGGGCACTCTAAAATTGTCCTTAGGTGTGAGTGTGTGTATGAGTGGTCATGTGTCCTGTATGTCTCTGTGTTGCCCTGCGATGGACTGGCGACCTGTCCAGGGTTTACCCCTGTAACCCTCTCGCCCATTGTAAGCTGGAGATAGGCAGCAACAGACCCCATTAGGGACAAGGGTGTAAAGCAAATGGATGGATGGATGGATATTTTCTATGAAATGTATGTTGTAACTGAATGAATTTTAAATAGCCTACATTGTTTTATAGCTTAGCAAAAGTTTTACATTCTGTGTTATTGTAATTGTATTTAGATGAGAAACAAAACAAAAAAAAAAACCATACTAGGAGCCAGTGCTCTGAACTCTGCATGACTATAATATGTCTAAATATCCCTACTTACTTGTTACTGTGGTCTTTAATCTAAATGAGAGAAGATTTAGAAGATGGGAAGGCTGAAGACCCACCCCACATGATCAACAGATGCTTCATCAAAAAACTGGGAGTGTGTTTAAAGGACAGTTTTGAATAAGGCATCTGAACTTTGCAAATGCTAACTGAAGGTTTACAGGTAAAAATGGTTTAAAGGGCTAGCCATAGTACCAACTCTAGTCGTCAAGTGATCGTGCAAACAAAGAGAAAAGTAGATCTTAGCAACTCAACAGACAAACCTGTAGTTCTGCTCATGAAAATTAACAGGATGTTATGAGTGCAGAAGCAAACCACAAGTCTCAAAAATCCATCTTGTCTCAAATTTCAATTAACTATTCATATGCATGTCGAACAAAATCAACTATCCAATAATAAAATCTAATTATCCTTGTTACAAAAGTAGATTTACACTGTCAGAACTGCTTAACAGATTTGTTGAGCTCTGGCTCCATATTTATATTTTGATTATCAGCCAAGCTCACCTTTATAATACAGGATGTGCTCTAAAGCTCTGGCAGTTCCTGCTTTGGGAAAGTGTACAGCTTCTGGGACTTTGTATCCAGGCTTTCAGTTAGGAGAGCATTGGCTGGCTGGTTATGAATTCACAGCGTGATAAGCTTGCCAAAAACCACAGATGCTGCAGGGATATTAATTTTCCCAAAGTAAAAATTATGTGGTGAATTATCACATTTATAGAGGGGAAAGACACTAAAATAGGGAAAAGGAAAAGAGTAATTATTATATGAGTAGTGAGCTAATTACCAACTCCTGAGATTCCCTACTGTCATTGTAGAATAATGAATAAATCAACTGAAACACTATTAGAAAAAATATTAAACTTTCATTACACAACCCCTGAGCCACCATCCTCCGCTCACTTTTTACAACTCAAGACACTGGTTTAATTCTGTTAATATTTAATGAGTGAAGGACTTATTACTTGAACCACTGAAAATTCAGGAAGAGAGACACAAATGAATTCAAATGAAAGCAATAAAGTGGGTTTCCCCAATGAAAGGGAGAATAAAGTTGGGGTTAACTGCATAAGGAGTGAAAATTAGAATAAGAAAACAATTGAATTGAAGTAACAAGTAAAACATTTAGCATATAAACTGTGCACAAGAAAGATGCATCTATTTGGTATCACAGATGACAATGAAACACTCCACTAAAGACAAATTATGAATGTGAAAATGACTAAGAGCCATGTACTTCTGTTTTTTTTCCTCATCGTGTGTAATGTAATGTTTTGTTTTGTTTTTTCTCTGGGAGTGAAATAGTCCTGGGTTATTTGAGGTTTTCTGTGTTTGTGTTCATTATTATCAGTCTTAGTTTTTCCTTGTTGTGTTTAGATTGGTTCTGTTTCTGTTTTTACTCGTCTTATGGTAGTTCAGTCTAGTCTCTAGATAATTGCCATCACCTTTTAGGTAATTTGGCACTATACAAGTTTTGGGTTTCGCATGAGAACTACATGCAAGCCTGTAAATTTGAGAGTTTATGTGTTCCATATGATTTAACGTCAACGTTTTACAAAAACACGTTTCACTTGAGGAAAACTCAGATTATATCTAAGACATGTTACTCTTATCTCAGATTTTAAAATTCACATATTTTGGGCTACATTACCATCTGATCAGCGGATATAATTTTGCGCATGTGGAATTTTATTTAGGTTAAATATTTTATATTGAAAAAAGGGTATTGATTTCTTAAAATATATCTCTTTTAGACAATAATCACATTTGAATCAAAGACAGTTTTAGCTAATACATATTTTTGGACTATTTGTCATCCTCCTTTAATCATTTGTAAAACTAAATTATTTAGTTTCATCACAGCAAAGATATATATACAGTATATCATACACCCAATAAAAGCACTGTGCCTAAAGTAAATTTCGGGTTTACAACTATTTATTTCATCTATCTATAATTGCTAGGGATGTAATATGCATGCTGTGCATCAGCTGCCTTGAAACCCTGGCACTGGTTAAGAGGTAACACTAAAACATCTGGCAATATGGAGAGCTGTAATCACTGCTTAAGACACAAACCATACTGAGAATTGCTTATTTGCAACTTAGGTCACACCTGCCATGCTTGTAGTGGAAATAAATTATATCCGGGGAAGGTGACAGATTTTGATCAGCCTTCGTTTCCATTAGTTATTATTAAAATCCAGTAGCTCTTTTAAGTTTCCTGACGTTCTATTAGATTAGTGAGTCAACTTCTCTTTTTAAAACAGATGGGTCAGCCCACTAAACATTATTTAAGACTTTAGACTAATATTCCAAATAATTTTGTTAACATAGACCTGGGAATACATTTTCACCGGTTTCAAATCTAAAATGAATAATTTTTAATCTGATTGTGTCATATGTGTGTGCCAAGACAAGAAAGTGCAAAATATACAGGATTCTGAGCAATATATTTTGTTCTATAGTTGCAATCTGTAATATAAAATATATAATTTAAAAGAATACAAGTATGTTGAAGCACTTCATAGCAAGAGTTTTGAAAAGACAAAGCTTTTAGCAGACAAGTATTATTACCTCAAATACCAACGTCTGACAGTGACATGCATAAGCAGATAAATTAAGTTCAATCTTGTTCTGGTATGTGGAACGTAAATATATATGCCTCTCACTTATGTAGGCAGATTGTTCAATAAGAACAGTATATTTTATGAAAAGATTAAAGTTTAGCACTCACATGCAACTTCAGTAAAAAAGTTTTGCCTTAGTTTCTTTAAACCTAGCTTACATCACTTACTGCCAAAATAGGGAAACTGTCATGGCTTTTAATAGCTTTGACCCAAAAACAGGAAGAACTCTGAAGACCGATGCAAGTTTAAGGATTTTATTTAAATCCTAGATGACAGTGCGGGAGGAGCTCCCTGGTCCGGAGGAGGAAGGAGGGGAACGGAGCGGAAAAAACGGGAGCTCTGGAGGGAGACAGAGAAGTGAGTGTGGTTCCTTCCTGAGTGAGTGAAGTTAACTGAAACGGTCTTACGTTGTGAGAGGTTAAGGACCGCCAGGGAGAGGTGAGCGGAAACAACGGAGAATCAGGTGGTCGTGCGGCGGCACGAGAAGGTGAGCCAGAGGGGTGTGTTTGCAGATGGAAGATGAGCGGTACGGCGGAGGGCGGACAGGCAGCGCAGTGAGATGGTGGTGGAGTGGGTCCAGTCGTGGCTGTCTTATCCAGTGAGAAACTCTGTTCTTTTGTAGATGTCGCAGGATCCTGAGAGGGTTGCTGGAGTGAAGTACCATGCTAAGGTAACAATCCGGCGGAGAATGACTGGAGACCCACTCCTCTTAAACTGCGTGGGAAATCAGCAACACCGTCCACACATGTGATGGATCACCTGACGGCAAACCCAGTCTCCAAACGCCCCCCTGCAGAGAATCAAAACAACAACCACCGGCAGAAAACTTCCTGACATCACCCCCCCCCCCCCCCCCCCCCCCCCCCCCCCCCCCCCCCCCCCCCCCCCCCCCCCCCTCAAGGGTCACCGCCTGGCGGCCCAGAAGAGGTAGGAGCCTTAAACTCGTCAATCAGGGCAGGATCCAAGATGTAGGAGCGAGGCACCCAGCTGCGCTCCTCAGGACCATAACCCTCCCAGTCAATGAGGTATTGCTAACCCCTACCACGTCGACGGAAGACTACAATCCGCCGAACGTCATAAGCAGGGTGCCCATCGACGAGCCGGGCAGGCGGAGGGGGCTCAGAAGGAGGGCACAAGGTGCTGGTATGGACTAGCTTTAGTTGAGATACATGAAAGGTAGGATGAATCCGAAGACTGGCAGGAAGACTGAGACGAACTGTGGTGGGACCATTGATGGATTCAACACGGAAAGGACCAATGTATCTCGGAGACAGTTTCTTGGACATTGATTTGAGAGCGATATCTCGTGACGAGAGCCATACCTGTAGTCCGGGTGTGTACTGGGGAGCAGGGTTCCGTTTGCTGTCAGCGATTTCCTTGTTTCTAGAGGCTGTGCGATTAAGTGCCGTTACTGTTTCTTTCCAGATACTGACGGGGATTAAGACGCTTAGCTGCTTGTAAGTAAGAAAGATTTTTGTGATCTGTCCATACCAGCACCGGTTGTTCTGCACCCTCCAACCAATGGCGCCATTCCTCCAAGCCAAGCTTTATTGCCAACATCTCCCGGTCCCCTACATCATAATCCCTCTCAGGAGGGGTAAGGCGACGCGAAAAGAAGGAGCAGGGGTGGAGAAGTTCGTCAGGTCCAGATTGCTGAGACAGAACAGCTCCAACCCCCGTGTCAGATGCGTCCACTTCAAGAACGAACTGTTTGCGGTGGTCAGGCTGAACCAGGATGGGTGCCTGTGCGAACACGCACACGCGTGTTTTAGCTGTTTGAAAGCTTGGTCGGCAGCAGGAGTCCATTTGAATAACTGTTAGGTGGATGTGAGGGCTGTTAATGGTGCAGCTATGTTACTGTAGTCCTTAATGAAGCGTCTGTAAAAATGAGCAAATCCTAGAAATCTTTGTAATGGTTTGCGGTTCTCAGGGGCCTTCCAATCAGTGACTGCTTGTATCTTTGCTGGGTCTGCACGTACCTGTCCGCCCTCAAAGACAAAACCAAGGAAGGTGACTGAGGATCGGAGAAATTCACACTTCTCGGCTTTGACAAATAGTCTGTTCTGAAGGAGGCGTTGAAGAACCTGGTGTACATAATGCTTATGTTCGGTGGGGGACCTGGAAAATATTAAAATATCGTCAAGGTAGACAAAAACAAAAATGTTAATTAAATCACGAAGTACGTCGTTTATAAGGGCCTGGAAAACGGAAGGTGTGTTACAGAGTCCAAAGGGCATGACCATATACTCAAAATTGCCAATGGGGGTCTTGAAGGCGGTCTTCCACTCATCTCCCTGTCGGATATGGACTAGATGGTAAGCGTTCCGTAGGAGAGTTTGGTGAAAATCCTAGCCATATGAAGGGGATCGAAAGCTGAAATTAGAGGAAGGGGGTAACGGTTCTTAATGGTAATCTGGTTTAACCCCCGGTAGTCAATACACGGTCTGAGGGACCCGTCCTTCTTTGAAACAAAAAAGAAACCCGCCCCCAGGGGAGAGGAGGACAGGCGAATGATGCCTTCTGCACGGGACTCATTGATGTATCTCTCCATAAACTCTTGTTCCTTGCTAGAGATGTTATATAGCCTACTAGAGGGCAGAGGGGCACCAGGGAGAAGGTTAATAGCACAATCATAGGATCTGCCATCCAGGGCCGTAACTCGGAGAGGGGTATTGAGGGCTCTGGTCAGAAGACTGAACTGATTAACTAAAGACTGTGAAATGAGAGACTGCTCACAACCTGAGTTTAGCAGAGCGCTGAAGTGGAGAGAATCCTGGTTGAATCGAATATTGACGGGGAGTAACAGCCGGGGATTGTTTAGGCTGTTGGGTTGGGGACCCTGAATTCACCGATGGACCTTCTCGGGGAGCCTTTTGACTTGAACGAAGGGGACAGGTGGCAATGTAATGATCCGGACCTCCGCAATAAAGAGATTGATGGCGCCTGCATCCTCGTCTGCCGTTCCTCAGGGGTAAGACGGGTCCGACCTAACTGCATGGGTCCTGGCTCAGGGGAAAGTGGCATCTGTTTAGGGGAAACTGTGTGAGGAGGTACTCGAGAGGGACACAGGGGAAGACTAACGGGCTGTCTACGAAGAGATCTATCATAATTTCTTTCCCTCAGGCAGCCATCTATTCTGATGGCCAGAGCAATAAGAGCATCTAAAGACTCAGGTTCATCTCGCAGCGCTAACCCATACTTTATTGGATTACTGAGAGCATGAAAAAATATGGACTTAAGAACACTGGATTCCCAAACCAGTGCTGCAGAAAATGTCCGAAACTCAATAGAAAATCAAAATAGAGAAACACAGACTCAGCCTCCAAACGCCCCCCTGCAGAGAATCAAAACAACAACCACCGGCAGAAAGCTTCCTGACAGAAACAAGCAAAAGCCAGCTGTTGCTGATAGATATAGGACTGTTTCATCTTGACTTCTTTATTAATATCTACTACTACTTATTATGTGTTATATTATTTTACATTTTGAAAAATTATCCTTCTAGAGCTGAGCTTATATGACTGACTTAAAACAAATGCAAAGAAAAATTATATTATATATTATAAATGGGAATTACGCCAAAAATCAAACAAGATACCCAACAAACAATCCAACGGAAATAATTAAATGCAAATGAAAAATATTATTGTGTAAAAATCAGCTTTAGTAATGCAGGTTTCTGTATTGCATATTTTACAAGCATTATTTGAGCACCTCATCAAATGGTGTGTGTTTTTTTTAACTTTCTTACAAATTCCTAAAATCCATTTTGCCCCAACCCAAAACACACAGCGAGACCTAAAAAAATAAACTTTTCATAAGACGTCAAACTAATTGGCTTTTTGACGTGATAGCACAAATGTCAAGGGTCTGAGACTGTAATGATTGTGTTTTTTTTTTTCCACTTTTCTTTCTCCGTCTTAAACTCAGTCACAAAAACTCACACCTACCTCATCCGCTGACAGCTAAATTGGGATTAACAAGCTTTGTTTCTCCTTCCACTGACACCCACATGTGCGCCTAGAAGGCTGTCTAACCACTGCTTGATCTAGCATCAAACAGTGAGACATCCATGGGAACAAACAAAAAAGGTACACACCTGCTTACCATACTGCTGTACACCATATCAAACTAGATTTATATTCCATGTGCCCAACATACTAAGTAAAGCATGTTAAACGAACAGATAATTGTGACGAAAGTCAGAATAAGTACCATATTTTAGGTGTTTTCCAAAGAATGTTAACAGAATAAATAGTTATAAAAACTTTTTTATTGGGGGGACGGTATAATCATAAAAAAAAAAAAAAAAAAAAAAAAGCAGATGCCTATCAAAGTCATCATGAGCTACACCTCAAATTATTCCGACCCATGGTTTTGACATTAGATGTAAAATATTTTTCATTTGAAAAAGACATTTGTTTCTGATGGTAAACGTGACAGGCATTTCTAACTAAACCTTTTTTTTTTTCCTGCATTTGTTAATCTTTTATGGAAGCCCATTTCCGACTCTCTGATGAAAAAAAAAACAACAACAAACAAACGTATATCTCTCAAACATAGATTATTACATCTCATAATTTTTAGAGAACTAATTTACTCAGCAATCTAATAAATATGAGATACACGTTGGTTTTTGTTTTTGTTTGTTTCATTTTCATCAGAGTGGCAGAGTTTCATCAGCATCCACACTAAAAAGTGTTTACATTACATACGTGTTCAGTCAAAGTCTAGGCCAAACTCCATTTGTGGAAGTTAATCTTACTCAAAAGAAAAATGGACAGAAATATGAGTGAGACTCATGGCTGAACACATTTAGACACATATTTTATAGAATGCTGAAAACAGTGACATTTGTAGTATCAACATTACAAAAAAGTGAAGAGGTCCAAAATAGTATGAATGGTTTTCAGAGCAACTTTAAACATGTGTCTCCACTTTCAAAAAAACAAAAAAAATTGGAGAAAAAAAAAGACGTATATGAATAGAACAGTGCTGAAGGAACACAAAGTAATGGGTCTTTCCATTAAATTGACAGACTGTAGCAGATGGTGGGGCATTGAGTTGGCTAAGTCGAATAGGCTGAACTCAGCGTGATCAGGACTTGCCAGTTTTACACAAAGCCATATATTACACTGAGCTGGAGCACTGCAGCGGGCACAAATTTTGTTAAAAGCAGTGAACTCTGGTCTTAATGGCTACTGACCATCTCTACAGTTTATTATCATATAATGTGACTTTATGATTAGGCAGCCTGTCTCTTAAATTGCCATGAACAGAAACAAAAAAAAAGATGTTAATCAAAAACATTTATTGTTATAATTTTATTCTAAACTGTGACTGAAAATTCGGTCTGTGTCGTGCATTACTATTTTAATGAACTGTCACATGCACATTTACAAATTGGATCCAACAGCTTTCCAGCCCTTTTTGACCAGTTCAGTTTTGGCAGTTGCATTTAGATTAAGTTCCCTAGAGTGAGTTTTGCCTAATGAGTTTTGTCCAGATGTCCCCTTTTCAGTAGTTCACCATTAAGGGCTGATTACCAATCAAACACTAATTTATAAACCATTTCATACTGGTTACAGATCAGTAAGGCATATGATATACAGCTTTTGTACTAATTGATATACTGGTATTGAAATAGAATACCATAAAGGAGTATTTTGTTATCAATTAATTTACTAAACCAGCACAATGCAGGGATATAATCCTCTAAGCCACTAGCCACTAATAAACACTCTTACGTTTACCACATTTTTATATTCAGCCAAACTGAAAAAATACTTTGTCAAACAGGCTTTATTGATGGAGAGTCATTATGACAATATTATTATATGAGGAATAACCACATTATTGAAACATCATATGATTAAACCATTCTATTGTACCTTAGACTTTATGTGTGAGGTTGGTGGACTACTGTTAAAATAACTTTTACTCTAGTTCATACTCTTTACAAGCTCTAACAGACTTTTTGAACTAAAATGTTTTCCCATTTACTGACTCGACAGAAGGATTCATATTTGCAGTACCATTTCTTATGAGAAGATGTAGAACTGGTCAAGAAAGAGAACTAAAATAATATAAAAGTTGGATGCAGGGAAATCGTGGTTTCATAATCAACTAAAAACGGCTTTGAAGGTTTTTTAAACCTCTAAATTGACTTTTGATCTGAATCAATGGACTAACAATCATGAGGAAGAGAGCTGAATTGATAGATGTCTAGAAGGTAGTCATTGAGATCCTCCACAAGGAGGATAAAGCACAAAAAGATCATTGTTAAAGAAGCGGGTTTAGAGTGCTTAATCCAAGCAGATTAACAGTTGAGTGGAAGGAAGAGGTGAGGTAGGAAAAAGTACAGGTACAACAGGGATAACCATGGCTTTGAGGGAATAGTAAAGCAAAATACATTTGGTAAATTGGGGGTGGTGGCTATCACAAGGAGGCATGAGCCAGTGCCTCAAATGCTACAAAGCATAAACAGCATAGGAGCTATGTGTGTCTTACTTGTGGAAGGATTAAAAAAAACAACTAGTCTGTCGATCATTATTTGAAGTTCCCCAACATACTTCTTACGGATGATACTGTACATGGACTACACACCTAACATCTATTAATCTCCTAAATCCTAAAATGGAAGTGTAAATTAATGAAGAAAGTAAAAAAAAGTAAAGCATGTCTCTTAGTTTCAATCCTTATTGTGTAAAACAATAACAAATCAAAACTAATAAACCATTTTATGAGGCTGGAAATCAATATTCTTTAATCTATATAAAGATTTTGTTTCCTGCCTTCTTTTTATGAGGGTGCATAATAAGGAGAAGCAAAAATTTAAGAAAAAAAACAACGGAATATGTAAAACTATAGTAAAACGGAAAACATGAAAATGGTATTTAAGGTTTCACATAGAACTGTGTGAAACTTTACTATTTTCTTTAAAAAATGTTCAGTTCCATTCTAGAAAATATGCAGGTTAACACTCAAAAGGTCATAATTCATTAGCTGGATAAAGAGTATGCGGAAACAGAATTACCTCTTTCCCCGTTCTGCTTTCTGAAATTCCATCCCTCTTTAAAGGTCTGCAAAAATAATGAGGTGGTAGCTGTACTTGCTTGACACCTTTTCACTTTTATGGATTTCTTTCAGGTTTCAAGAAAAAAAAAAGCAACATTTTTATGGAATGTTTTTAAATGTCAGTGGTCAATGGCAGCAGGTGAGCAAAATAACGTTATGCTTAAGTCACAATACATTTCTGGTTTATCAGTGTGCTCATGGAAGAGGAAGAACTGATAATGCCATACGTATGAAGGAGACATGTTTTTGTTTTTTTTGGCTTCATTTAGCAATCTCTAATGCTGGATTTACAAAATAGTGTAGGAACACACTGCCAGATTCACATGACCACTAACAACCACCACGGTAATTATGGAGAAACATCCTCTGGGAAATAACAAGCCGCATTCTCAGTGTTACTCTGCTCCTGTGTGCCTTGTGAAATATTTTCTGTCCTGTCAATAAACAACATGAATATTCAAATAGAACTGCCGATGTGATGTGGCTTTCTGCCCAGGGTGCCATTATGTTAGAGAACGGCAAACATACTTCAAATAACAGTCTTACAGAAAACTTTATTGGGTCCGATAGCAGAACTGTCTTCTAAACATAAATTATGGAGTTATCTGTTTTTGTAGTTTGTTTTTAATTTTTTATTTATTATTATTTGGCTTTAAATTCAGGTGATCCTTTTTGATGAAAGTTTGGTATAGATATTCCTTGAGTGTAAATAGTTATCTTTGGTTCTGTGTTCTTCTTTGGTTATTATTCAATTAAATTCCCCAGAGTGCGTACAATTTTATGTGCATATGACTAATGTTTGACATAATTGATCTAATGTAGAGCTTTGTATGCTTTTTTTATTTTAATTATTTTATTTTCGAGTTATAGGAATTAACAATATATCCCAGGTTCAGCATATTTATTGAATACTTTCAAATTATTTGGCTACTTTTTAAAATTGCAGTAATAAAATTATTTGTTTTATAAAAAATCCCTAATATCAGATATTAGAAAAAAAATCCGAAAATGGCTGACTGACCAAGTTATCCTCAGTACAGATTTCTAGGGACTAAAAACCTGTACAAACATATCACTCTATACATTGTTATGGTTAGATGTGTGTTCAAACAATGGTTATTTAGCCACTGACACAAAGAATTCTATAGTATTTAGAGAGCTAAAGATATCATTCGCCAGAAACAGTATGGATTTCAAATTATCGTGAGTGAATTCACTGTGATTACTCATGTCACTGTGAAGGTAATCTCTCATTTGGCAGCTTTTCATTACATGCTGTTGGCCATATGGCCAAGCGATGATTTCGTCCAAGTCCTTCTGTCTACGTGATAGACTCAGTCCAATTAACACTAACAAGATTTAAACCACGTAAAAAACTAAATGGCTAATCATCAACAGACTGTCATTTATTAATATGTTGCTAATCTGCCCTGGAGCTGTCATCATATTCTCTATCCTTTACACTTAACTCTGTCCTGTCATTTCCCTTCTTGGATATTATAATTGTCTTCTTTCACTGGCCTTAAAAAGATTCATTTTCTTTTTGTGCATATCTGTTCACCTTATATTACCTTACACCTCATTGCTTTTTCCAACCGTTACCATTTCTTTAGTCATTTTAATCATTGTTCTGCATGTAATTTTGTGAAAGCTCTAAAGCATACAAACTTTTTTTTTCTTCTTCTTTGGAATAGATTGTAATGTGGCATGTATTACTTTACTATTTATTCAGAACATAAACAAAAATAATAATTTCCCTGGATCAGCTTGTGCGTGTATGAACTTTTGGACTGTGCCATGTTAACATCCTGGTAAATGCAATGTGAACGATTTGCGATCTTATTCACTTTCATTCTTTGTTTTAATTAGCGCATTTTATTATTATTTATCCAAATACTCGGCTTTCTATTTTCTCCTTTGAATTGTATCATTTTAAAAGCAGATTATATTTAAACTATGAATATACACAAACAATATTTAGTTTGATCGATGGTAGTCTTACCACTTTCTTTTTGATGCGTGTTTTATTCCGTTTCAAGCAGATTAATTCAGGCCCAGCAGTGGATTTTCAAGTGGAAAGCCTTTAATTAAAAGGCAGCCGAAAGGAGGGACTGCTTCAAATGGCAAAGTGTGAACATATAACTAAACCTTAGATGATTTATGGCCTGATGAACATAAAAATATAACAAGTCAGTTTATATGAGACAAATTTAGAGAAAAAAAAACTCAAGTAACCTGGCATTAGAATATATTTATTCAGTTTAAAACTTACCTTCAATCCAGTCTATATTACATTAAAACAACTAATATTTCTGTGTATGAGACTAGGCAGAACGTGTTATACTTGGCACTTGCATATTTTAAGGTGAATCGAATGCCTTTGTTCTCTTTATGTGTCCTGGATACAACATAATTGCTCTGTCACCTACAAATACTGCACCATTCTCAATCAAACGTATCCCCCTTAGTAATCAATCTCACCAATGTCCAGCAGTAAAGCATTAACAGACCAAAAAATCATGAAAACAGAGCAATAAAAGCAATAGAATCAATCAAATAAAAGCAACAGCACAAGCATTAGACCAAACAAGTCCAAATTCTGCAGTATGGACAGTTGTGCAATTAGCTGTTACGTTTACTTATTTGAAGTCAAATGGTCAGAAGCCAGAGGGAATTCAGCTCTCTGATGTCTGATCACTGCTGGAAAACTGTTCAACAAGCTGACTGTGTGTGTCTTAAGGGAATTATACGGTAAAGAAGCCCAGTAAAAGGCTTGTTAAACGGATATGAAATGTCTCTGGAGCAACTTCTGAATTGGTAGATTTCATCCGAAGGACGTAGAGGGAGCCCAGTCATCTTTTGGGTTGTTTTCTTCACTCTTAGAGAAGCAGGGCTGTTAGCTGCATAACAGTTTTCAATCAAATGGTGACACAGTAGAAAGATGTTAGCAGGTTTACTGATGATCAACTCCAAAGATTTAAGCATGGCAATTACGTAGATCCCAGCTCATTTAAAACCTAGTATAATTCCAGTTGTCTTTTTGTAGAATTCATAATCAAATTTGCAAGATGCTGTGGCAAGCAGTTCAGACTGTAGAGAACTGTAATAAGTGCATAGCCCCTGAGGTGCAAATTAATTAAGGTGTGGGAACTTTATTTGACATCTGTAGGCCGTCACTAAAGAAGGCCGGAGAGATGACTTTTGAGGCCAACCAGGTCCATATTTTTTAATCAGGTTACTGGGTAAAATTATGTTAAAGGCTAAACTATAATCCACAAAAAAAGGTTCATAACATAGGACTCTTTCTCCTCCTGGTGTGACACTGTGCCATGGAGGCCAGATGTAATGCCATCTTCTGTTGGTCTAACATACCAACTTGAATAGCAGGTCCATTTAAAACTTGAAGCCACAACATCTCTAACTCTTTGGTCCTTTATTTCAGTTCTACAGGCTAAGGGTATAGATAATTACACTACTTAAATTCAATTGCATAAAAATGAACTTCATAAACACAAAATGAAGAATGTTAAATGTATGACAGGTTTATTCTATGTAGGATCCATTCGAATTATAATGTATGGCTTATAGGGCATTAGATCGACCTTGGGTTGGCATAAGAATGCAACTTGCAATATCTAAACTTTCCAAAACAGGACTAGATTATTATTCTTATTTTTAAAAAAGATGTTTTAATTAATGTTTGTGAAAAAATAGGATTCTTAGTTTTTCTTCAAATATTGATAATAATCTTATCTGTTTTTGATCTTGTAAACCCAATTTATAGTAATGTATTAACTCAAAAGCCAAGTGTAAAAACAGCCACCTGCTTTGGGAGTCACCCCTCTGCTTCAAATGTTCTGTTGGAACAGAGAGAGGCAGCTTGTCAGCTGACCTTCAGCGGTCCCTGAGACAGTGTGGATGAATGAGGTTAGTAATATCATCTGGTGCTCCTTCATGTAGCGTCTGAAAAAAAAAAAAATGCATAGCATTTCTCAACTCAGAACTTTACATCCTGTCAGTGTTGTGATGCTAAAATTGAAATAATGAGCTTCTTATCTGTTGTTTTTGTTAGTTGGCCTGCAATAACATTCTGCAGACACGAAATGGAAAACTGGTTTACCCCAAAGTAACTTATTCCAACTGTCTATGTGATAAAATAAATGATAGTGTAAATTTAAGTCTTAAAGTAGTGAAATTACACCACATGTTTAGCCTTGTAGAAAGTGTTACTGCGAATATGGAAGAAAGTCTATATCAATTTAAAATACTCATTTATAGTTTTCTCAGGTGCTTTTGGTCAACTGTTGCAGCTAAGCATGACACAACCAGTCAGGTTAAACAATTAAATGCTCCAAAAGGAGATAGTTTCTTTGAAGAGAGTTCATTTATTCTAAATAGAAGCATCCACTGGAGATTACATTTTAAATTTGCTGAGGTTATCTTTGTCTGATATGAAATTGTGTTTCCCAATCTTTACTATTAAGTGTGACAGAAACAGCATATGTAGAGAGCTAAATAGTTTTTTAAACACATTCTATTACTCTCTATTTAAAGGATAAAAGTCACAATTAAATGAATATGTGAACATATAAATTATTCTTAAGGTAATGAATATACATATTGCAATGATCTAAATTGATTGAAAAAAAATCGTACACTTTTTAACACTGCATTTCTGGAAAATCCATGCTTAAAAACCACTTCAATTTATGACCAGTAAATTTAGAAACTCATGGTTTTCATTGGACAGTAAAGAGCTTGTTGCTTTTGCCAACAACTCCAAAAAATACAAGTAATTAAGATCCATAATCAATCACTTGGCTCTTAATATTTGTGTAAAGTATTTTTTACATCTGCTAGAATATGTTTAACTTTTTAGAAACATAGCTTTGCCTTGGTGCAGATACATGTAAATCTATAGGAAGCCAATTATCCTGCTTATCTGCGTAAACCTAAAATAAGCTTTATGTTCACTAGGATTTTCAAGAAATTGTACTAATAAAGAAACATAAACAGAGACACATTTAGAGTTTTTATCTTACTATCTGAGCAAAGAGATTTTTATTACCCATACTTGAAAAAAGCTAAAGCTTTCAAATTGCTTTGGTGGCTCATTAATGTTGAAAGGATACAGAGTTCAAACCAGTGGCCATAAAGTGACCAACTAAAGCTTGCGAGAATTCTCTGTGGGAGGTCTCGAAAGATCGCAGCTCTAACTCCTATATGTGCTTATGCACGCTTGGTCCCTTTCATCTTTTTTTTTTTTTTCACAGATAGGCACACTAAACCAGATCCTGTCATTTGTTCCCATGTGAACTAAGGCTCTTTTGAGCCTGTGGCCACACCACACACAGACGCATTCAGGCAAACGCAGATGTAAAAGTAAGTTGCTTTCAGGAGTGGCCCCAAAAACACATTAATACAGCAACTGAATATATATATATATATATATATTTATTTTTTTTTAAGTTGCA
Organism: Orestias chungarensis; assembly: GCA_032876305.1. Taxonomy (NCBI): domain Eukaryota; kingdom Metazoa; phylum Chordata; class Actinopteri; order Cyprinodontiformes; family Cyprinodontidae; genus Orestias; species Orestias chungarensis. The sequence goes on from JAVLVB010000002.1 coordinate 2,981,674, forward strand.
AGAACCATGACCAACCAGTATCCTTTGCAAAGTGCAGTTAAAAGCACAAAAAAGGTACTTTTGTTCATATCTGAAACATTAGAAAATGGACTTGTAGGCTTTGACCCGCACAAAATATAACAGAAAAAGGATGAACATGAGGTGTTTTCCGAATGGATAGTCCCCAAGCATGGGACATGGAATTGCAGAATACAAAAGCTACTAACAACGTTAATCAACTTACTTGTTTTGTAAATGAGTGGAAATTTAATTAAAAATCAATTAAAGCACAATTTGGTTAGGACTTTACGGAAAACAAATATTTTAGGACAAAGTGTTTAGCTATTTATTCAATTTTTTAAATACAATATAGGATGCTGCAAAGTAATCAATAGTTTATTTGCATTATTTTCTACCTATCCATTACTGGAAGCCTCCTTTCAGTCAAATAGATTCAGTTCACTGTGCCAATATTTTATTCATTTCCAAAACAAACAAACAAACAAACAAAAAAAACAAAAAAAGAAATGCGTTTAATTAGTTGGGGGAGACGACATATAAGGAGTTGCTTTAGTTTTGTGTAGAACCAATAACATACTAATGCTTAGAGCTAAAAGTAATTAGAATTCTCAAAGAGTTCAACAGAAAATGCAACCACACTTTAGTGTTTGGAATTTGGCAGCTGTGCTATTTGGGTATTGTTGTCATGTTGAATGAATAAGGAATGTGCATTGAAAGGAAATCAGTTATTACACAAACTTTTCATTAGTTTCACTTTTTTGTATAGTATTTTCCATTGGTCTGATTTAATATTTAAATCCTAATAGTCCATTAAATTGTATTGGAAGATCCTCGTAATTGACAGAAATACAAGCTCAATATAATCTAAGCTTAATGCTGAAAACAATCTACAAACAGTTAAAAATAATATAATGTATTGCTTTTTTTCATTTGTCTTTGTTATTTAATTTGCACACTGAGGTAAGAACTCAAAGGAGTCTACATTATTCAAGTACAAGCACGAGCTACATTACCTCAAGTTGCCTCAGTCATCAGGACACTCTGATGTTTGCCGTAAGTCAACTCTAAATGACTGAGGAGAATTGTAAAAGAGAATCTGAGATTAATATAAGAAGGTGACTTGGAATAAATGTATTCATCTTCATGTTGATCATACTTTATTATAAAATAATTATAATTGCCTAGAGTACAAGGGTTTAGTTTTGAGAAGTCCAATTTTTATTCACAAAGTGTTTTAATTGTTTTATGTGTAGTTTTAGTACACATAAATGTAGTTTTCAAATCCGTGCTGCAAATCTGAAGGGAAAACATATGAAATATTAGAATTTTGCAATAAAATACAGTTTCAATTTTCAACTAAACCTCTTAAGAAAAAAAGCCTCATATGTGAATATAGCTTTTCATGACCTCCTCTCTGTTTTGCATACATATTCATCAGAAGAACAGAGAACAGAAAGGTTACAATCCATCAACATCACATATCACAGAATACTGACTTGAAGTTGGATTTTTGTTGTTGTATCTGTAGCACATCCTGACTGATGTGAATTACCAGTTAATTTTAGATTATAATGAAAAGTTTGGAAAAACAATGTCATAGGATTTTTGAAAAACTCTATATTTCACCTATATATCCATTATAATAGCACATTACATGAGAGACTCGATAAAGTATGATCCCAATTCAGCATTCAATACAGCATTCAAAGATCAATACATTGACAAGATAATTAAAGCTATCATTAAATATTAGTGCCATCGTTGAAAATTATGAAGCTTGTTTCAATAAAATACAAGCACATCTTGTATGTTCTATTTTTTTCACCATTTTTTTGAATATTACATTTTTTATCTGTACAGCAGAAGTTTTCCATTAACATCCAGAGGAAATTTATATATCTCCAACTATTTAGTGTAATATATGTTTAAGCAACGTAGTCGTTGTTTAAGCATCTGCACATGTTGATTTACCAATTAACTTAAATAAATTCAGTATAATTCAAACATAAATGTTTTTTGTCATGTACCCAAGAGCTGAGCATACATCAGTGTTTAATTTTCATTTACTGAGAAAGGGTAGGATCGCATGTGTAAATAACATACCAATAAAACGTGCACTCACTGGATTTTCATAACTGACAAACTTTAAAAAAAAGAAATACAGCAAATGCTTGTTTTATACTTTTGGGTTTCACTTTTGGGCTTAACAATATCAAAAAATTTCAAAAAAATTAAATCTTAACATATTTATTTACTGATAATTTTTACACATTCTTCTTTTGCACTTAGTGAGAGAAATTTTGTTTTGCTAGACCTGAAATTTTTTTATGCATTTAAAGATGAGCTTATTTGCAAGTCTGGAATGATTTTTAGCTTTAATATGGTTCATTGTGTAGAAAACTTCCTCCAGGTTGTGTGTGGAGTTAAAAAAAACATGTTCGTTATCTATAGGGTTACTGGGAAATCTCAAGAACTATTTTGGAGCCAGAAAGTGAAAGTATCAGTCCTGACCAGGAGTCAGATTAACAGAATATTTTCCATCATTGACAGGTTTTATTAAATGGTGACCGAGTAATTTTAAACACAAATTCACACTTGACCACTCAGTGCAGACTCAAATTTTAACCTTTATGCGTAAATAAATCTATCAATTAAAAACTTTTCATGTCTAAATGTTATCTTGGGTTTCAGACAGAAGGCTTTGGAATACCCAAATGATCCGCTATGCATACCAAACGGATTATTGCAGTCTTGATCTGTCCTGTAATTAGCAGAGAAGCCAAACCGCACAGGGCCTGATGTTCAAAGGTCGAATAAACAATGGTTGTGTTAAAGATGACTACAAGCACTTTCAGAACTGTACTATGGATGCATTACAAGGCAAACAGTTATAATGGAATCAAAAACAGTAATTAAAAGTTTCATTTATTAAATGCACTGAAATGCAGAGTCTCTTAAATAGGCCAAATACCATGATTTAGGATCCTTTAACTTTTTTTGGAATAGAAAGTTTGAAACCTGTTTATAATCTGACCTGAATTTTTCTGACATTTTTTGTTTTTTTCAAGTCCCAGATGAATAAAAATCCTGTAATTCTAATGAACACGTATAATCTTGTCATGCGCTCCTGTTATACTCTGCACAGAATAAAAAGAAGTGCATAAAAAAAAAAAAAAAAAAAGAGGCAGAATGCGCAATTTATTCTTCTGGTATCAACATTCCGAAAAAAGCAGCCACCACAAATTTAAATAATTCTCCTGTCTTTTCTTTTCTTCAACTTTATTTTCTGTTGCTTTAAAAATTATTGTTAGGCATGTTGTGTGATTTTGGATTGTATTTATTATTTCACAAGAAAACAAATTCTGATTGCATAATTACTACTTTTTGTATATTTGCGATTTATGTCTCGCAATGCAGATGTTCAAATGATTGGCAGGTGAAAAGTAACACATTTTCATTAGAAAACCAGAAGTTTTTAGGACTTTTTCAGAGGTTGGAAGTCTTAAATTTGAGTTTTTTCTTTTGTTTTCAGTATATTTTTTTTCTGCTTCTGTTGTCATCGCTGTAAAACAGCAAAACAGCAAAAGAGACTCACCCACACTAATACTGGGGCACATGTGCTGAAAAATCCAGTAAAGAGTTTGAAGGACACAGCAGGCACTTGACCTTCATTGATAAGAAGAATCCTACTTTTTCAATTTTGCTTTGCCAGACTCTTTGCATCTGTTTCTGTTCTCTTGCTATCCTGATGTTTATTTCATCTTCTGTTCGGACTTTTTTTCCTTTTTTATACCGCTCAGTTTTTATCCAAGCCTTTTGTGGATTTTGGAGGTGCAGTATTGCAATGCTTTAACAGCCGCTAATAGGGGACAGAAATGACCTGGAACACAATAAACCTTTTTTAAGGCCAATTACAGGACACATTGGTTCTTGCTGTTTGTGTTTGAAAGAATCTTGGTCACTAAGGCCACAGCTAATGGCCACTGTTAAAATTGACTCATGTCAGTTTTGTCCCCATTTAAAGTCAATGAAATACAGGGCAAAACTTATAGTTTCTTATTCTTGATGCTTTGAATCTTAAATACATACAGTTAATTTTTTTTTCAAGATATGATTGAAATCTGGCCAGCAATGAGCTACATATTTACCTATAGATCACAGCATATTATGAATCACTGAGTGGATAGCATGATTTAGTGTATCTTAGTAGATAAGATCTTGTCAAGTAAGAAAAAGGGAGAACCAAAACAAAGAGGAACTTGAAGAATTTACTTTCATTGATGTAAAGCTGACAGAGGAAAAGGAAGGAATCGCTTTGCTTGTTATAGCAGATTTAAGGAGCTGCAGACACCATAAAGGACCAGCATGTTTATTTGTTTCATAGTGATATGTTTGTGACAGATTGCTGCTGTTTTGGTAGAAAATATTATGAATAGAAGTCCACATCTATATATAATTTTAGTTTTAATTATATATAATGTTAATTGAGTGCAACTTTATAAATATGATAGCAACCATATCATTTATAACAACAGAAGCTGTCTTGTAAGTAGGAGGAAAAATATTCCATAGATGCTTTGACCTTCTATAGAGCATTAAGTGACAAGGCTTTGAATAAATGAACTTCCACCTTTACAGATTCATATAAAGTAGTATTTGCAATCCTAGGCCAAAATGTAGGTAAAAACATTTTAGAGCTTGAGTATAGCAACTCAGAGATGTCACCTATAGCACATGAATAAAACACACACAAAATTATGTGATGATACCTAATTTAATTCTGGACTATGTCATTAAATGCTCTATTGACAATATGCTTACCTATCCCCCTGTAGTAGTTGACATAACAGTGGACTTATTTTCTGTTAAAATAATATATGAGGTGTCATGGACAAAAGTACAATTAAACTTGCTAGAGAAGAAATTAAGAGAAAAAATAAAAATAAATAAATACACTTAAAATTTTACTATTATGCTTTATGGGAACAGATGTTCTGGTGGATTTAAAATGTCAAACTATTGGTTTGTATTCAGCTTATCTTTACAGAGTATCTCAGCCACCTCTGGAGGTGGTGTAAAATCACAGCTGCTTAACATAGTGGCCTTTTCTTGGCTGTTCACACCAGCAGTCTCCAAAAAGCTGCATGATATCTAATTAGAAATCTGATATCTTATCTATATTAGAATTATGGACATCTTATTCACCAATGTACAGACAGTTTTGTAGGATCTGGCACTTGGACAGACAACTTTTCAATTTCATTTGTCTGGGTTTCATTGGTCATAGGCTTTGGATGAACTTTCTAAATTTTATAAAAATTTGGCCACTTCAAGTCCGATATAAGTAGGTGAACCTTTGGCTAATATCACATCACCCCTACAAACTTAAATGGGGAATAAACTCTAAGCAGCTTTTCCTCCTGCAGCTGATATACTCTGGCGTTCTTTGATTGCTCTCTAGGGTTTCCCCATGTTTTTTGCCACTCACTTTACATTACAAGCCTTCCGGTCTCCTGCAGAATAACATGCTCCCAGCATGATGCTTGCACCTTCATGCTTTACAGTAGGGATGGTTTCTTTCTGGTGATGTGCAATGTTTGTGCTAATAGTCTTAAAATCTCATTGATTATAATACTCGTAGCACCAATTGACGGAAACTCTGTCTTCACTTTGTAGGCATTAGATATGTATGCAGTTATTTTGAAGTAAATCGTTTTGTTTTATTGTCATTGTTTTGTATGGTTAATTGTAATTTTGTATAGATCAATTTCTCTGTGACATTAAAGTTTTTTTTCATGTATTTAACAAAAGCACAAATTTCGTTGATAATAGCCGATTCATAAAATCAATTAAAAGTTTAATCATTTAAGGCAGAGGGTAGATTCTGATTTAATAATACAGACTCATAGTCCAAATTTACATAGAAGAGAAAAAACAACAAACGATAAAAGAATAAAAACAAAATATAAACGACTACTAAACATTCAGGAGGCAATCATATCAATGTCTCCAGAGTACAGATGAGTATTTTACTGCACTATATTTAACATTCATCAACAGTAAGATAATGTTATTTTAAGACTCGTTTACGCGACAAATACATTTATACATAAACTTTCTTAAAACAGCCATCAGAGTGCTGACACCAGCAGATACAAACAGTTCACTTGCACTGGTCCATCTGGGCTTATTTAACAAACGTCTTAATGCATCATTATGAACCACTGTCAATCTTTGAAGACTGGCTTTTTTAAAGTTGCACCACAAATGTGCAGTATAAAGTGATGTACAACATGATCTAAACTAGTTCAGTTTCAATTCATCAGAACAGAATCCAAACTTACGGACAAGGGTATTAGCCTAAGCATATAACATTCTAACCTGACGGTAAATGTCTTCATCATCAGACGGACGGTCTGTCAGCACATTTTACTTCATTTGAGGCATTCAAATAAGACCCAGATAGCTTGAAGTTAGGAAATACCCTATATTTGTCCTCCTTAGTGCGACAGATCAAGATGAAACTTTTTGATGGATTGAATTTAACATCATGTAGTTCACCATATGCTGAACAGACATTAAGCAGCTCCTGAAGACCAGCTGAACTTGGACTAAAGATCACTAGATCATCAGCATACATTAAATGATTAACAATAGTATCACAAACCATGCAACCAGTTCTACATAGGTTTAGCTGCTTAGAGGGGTTGTTTATATAAAAATTAAATAACATAGGAGATAAAATACTTCCTTGTCTGACTCCCTTGCTGACATCGGGGGGGTGCCGATATACAGTTGTCCCATTTGACCTGCATAGTTTGATTAGCATACCAATGGGACGTACACCTTACTATATATTTGGGCACACTCTACCCCATATATTAATGTATGCCAAAGCAGCATTAGCATCTGCTGTAGTGATACAATTGTCCAGCCAAGACGTCGTATGCCAGGCTTCACTTATATAAGTGTAGCTAGCAGCTGGCAAAAGTTCTTTACTTGACAATATTAGATTAGAATCTGTACAGAGATGATTCAGGTGATTAGCAAACAGCAAGTTTTTATCTGAGATGTCTGCATTCATGTCACCCAGAACATAGATCCTTCTCAGTTTGCACAAAATAACTAATATAAGCAAGTTTATTAAGGTATTCTTCTTCATCATGATGACTTTTTATACATAGTGTATTTTGATTCATTCAGGTTTGCTATATTAATCAATAACACAGTGAAGATACTGTTTGTGTTATGATAAAAACATAACATGCTCATTCATAATGTGCTAAAAAATTATTATAACAACCCTCCTTTTAAGAAATGTGATTTGTATAAACATAGACATCTCTAGAAAATGCTAAATGTGATAAACTTATCGAAGTGTTGGTATTGTGATCAACCATGTAGAATTCCAATGGTCATCATAAATCTCACCACAGCTAAAAGTATTCCTGCTTTTGAGCAAAAAAAGTTAAATTAAAACCAGCCTTGATTCATTGTCTTTCAGACAAATTGACACATACTGCACTGAGCAGTTGCACACTCAGTTGGCTCTTTCATTTCCTTTAGAACAGGACCAATGAGCGGTGACGGAAAGCTCCTTCCATCACAGTAAAAAGCAAAAAATGAATAAATAAATAAATTAAGATCAATGAGAATGAAATGTTTTGCTCCCAGTCTTATCCTGGCATGTGACCACTCCTGAAACATAAAGAAGCCAGAGCTTGGCCATCCCTAAGCTCAATGTCAGAGACCAAAACAGATGCCGGTTTTTATGTGAAATAAAGGTTGAGTATTGAGTAGAGTATTGAGTAGTAGAAAACCACTTAAGACTATTACACATAGTGGGGGAACAGGGATGTTGATGACATCTTTGTCTCTCTGGAAACCTTGTTTGAGTATATTGCATCAATTAAAAGCCACACCCTTTCAGTTTAAAGGTTGACAACTTTGACAAAAATAAATAAATGTTTATCACAAGGTCGGTCTCTGCAATTAGGATTTTACCTATATGAAAAAATAAAGGAGTTATGTTTAGGCCTTGAGGTTTTATTCTAATTTATTCTAGATAGTCCCAGTAATTTTAGTCCATGCTGAACTGCATTCACTGAAACCCCTAAAGCCATCAGTTATTAAACAAATCTTAAGCCTTTCACGGAGTCTCAAATTTGTTGAATGAATGTTAAAGCATCCAATGTAACATTTCAGGTATTTATCATGTGTTTTTAATTGAAACATTGTTTTCCTTTTACAAGTAGAACTTCAGAGACGACGAGTTTTTTCTGTCAACAGTGATTCATCTGAATAGCTTTATAGATAATAAGAAATGTACTTTATCTGTATGCTCAAAATGTTTAGATTTACCTTCCATAAATCTCATATCTTGACGTGTTCGTAGTGCTTATCAGAAGGTTTACATAAGTGAAAGATAAGGTTCAATTTTCATAAAATAGAAACCTTTTCTCAGTGAAATCTGAACAGAAGCAGAGAATCCAAGAGCGTTTTATTTCATTTTAAACTAAGCCTGTGGCATTTGGCCAAGTCGATTCTTTTCAAAATGTCATTGCTTACTGAAGAACTGCATATACCTCTTGTTCACAGCCAATGCTCTTCTCCAATAAACACGAGAAGCCTAGTGTAACATTCAACAATTGAATCCAGAAATCAATTGCTTGTATGCTTCACAAAACAACCCCCTCATGCTACTTTCAGCACTGCCTACACCCGACTTAAAGATCGCCACTACTCAAACTATAGTTCATACCAGAAATATTTAAAAATAACTGCAAGCCAGTCTAGTACAGCTCCATTTACAAACGTATTGACATTCAGTACTTTAGTATATTTTAAATTTTACAGGCAAACCAGGAACCTGAAACCTGCTGCTCTGGAGCTGCAAGAGACTTTTTGTGCCCCTCCCCAAGGCTCTTGATAGTTTTTAGAATGATAGAGAACCAACTGATGTTTTTACATTTAAATATAGTTATTAATGCCTATTTTTGCAGGTTTTACAATTTTTTTATAAAATAATTGCTTTGATTTGCCTCAACAAAGTGACACCAGGAGAAAATTTTAACATGTATATGCTTCAGTCTAAATTGTTTGCAAGAAGCTTTAATACTAAATTTTGCAATTTTGTAATAAAGGGATGTAAACCTTGGTCAGGGCTCAAATCTTGTGCAGAGATGCAGCTTTCCTTCCAGATTTACTCTGTATTCTGCTCAGTCCATTTTACCTGTAGCTCTGACAAACTTACTAGGCCAATAATAATGTAAACCATGTAATGATGACAAAATGTAATGTGGTTTTAAAGCTTTCAAAATTCCAAACACAATCATCTTATCTTTGAGATTGGGACTTTAGTGAATTAAAAATATATTTAGATGGAAACAGATCCTACCAAGGGGAGGAGTTTAGGTATCTCAAGTCTTGCTCACAAATGACAAAAAAATTGTGCAGGAGATCATACGGCAGATTTGTGTGCCTCTCCGCAGTGATGAGAGTATTATACTGTTATTTCAAGTTAAAGACATAGCTGAATCAAAAGGCAAAGCTCTCAATTTACCACTCAATCTACATTCCCACCCTCTTTTACAGTCATGACCTCCTGGGTAGTGACCAAAAGAGCAACATTGCTGATATAGGCAACTTAAGTTAGCTTCCTCTGGAGGTCTGGGCTCTAGCTTAGAAATAGGGTGAGAAGTTCAGTAATCCAAAAGGGACTCAGATTGAAGCCCTACTCAACCACATCCAAAGCAGCCAGCTGAAGTGGCTAGGGCATCTGGTCAAGATGCCTCAAGGACACCTGATGAAGTGTCGCTGGCAAGTACCACTGGGAGGAGGCATAGAGGTAAGACCCAGGTCATGCTGGAGGGACTTTGTTTCTTGGCTGGCCTGGGAAAGGCTTGGGTTTACCTCCAAAGAGCTGACAAGTGCCTGTGAAAAGGCAAGACTGGTCCTCTCGTCTTAGGTTGCTGCTTTTGTGACCTAACCCTGAATTAAGCACAAAAATACAAAATAAATGAATGAATAGTTCAAGGTCAATCACTGCAGCATTGCAGGGAGATGGAATAATATTCTGCAAACTGTAGTCGATAGAAACAAGTTGTAGGGGATTTGATTAGTTTTGTGTACTTTACCCCTACTTTGATACAGTTTTATAAGGCTGTGTAGATGAGTGCTAGTTTCCTAGCAACTAAACCTACTAAATGCTGAACATAATTAGGCACCGAAAACAGGTTAGTATAAGCAGTGTTGAGCACTATCTGCAATAAATTTTGTTGACTATAGCAGTAAATATTGTTAACATGCTTCACCTCTTAATTGTTTATATTACCTTTTTAGTCTAAACTGCTTTTATTTATTTGTTGCATTAGTGAGTGCATGACTAATTCTTTTCTTTTCATCTAATTCTCTCATCTAAGTTTTGCATCTCTGGAACTTCTCCCGAAATGCCATTGGTCCTTGTGCTGCTTTACTCGATACAGTGTTAGAAACATTATCCACGTGGATAATCAGCAATTAATCAGTGCAGTTATAGATCAACAAATCCATCAGCACCTTTGTCAAAAAACAGAGCAGGTCTTGGTTTGTTTCATTTGCCCATTTTTTGAAAAATTTGGAATAATAATTTTTTGTTATTTAAATTTTTTCTCTCTTTTCTGCTTTGTTGCCTACTACATAAAATTCTTCACTCTTCTCAACTTTCTGCTGGCTCATCAGTTCTGAGCCTACAGTCCTCAGGATCCTGTCAACAGTATTTTGGTGCTAGAACTGATGGAAGCACCATGCTCTCCACTCTTCTGAGTATCAGTCATGTGAACAGTTCGCCTCAGGAAAAAAAAATCGATCTCCTGCCAGATCTCGGCAAGAGCGAGAAGAGAAGGAGAGGTGGAGTGTAAGAATGGCAAATGCATCCCCACACGTGCAGCTCCTCCCAGGTAGAAAACAGGGATTGATTTAACGACAAAAGTGAGAATGTCAGTTAAACGTTAAACGGATCGGTTGCCTAAACAGTTGGAAGCAGACAGTAAAGGTTTTGTCACTAAGCATAATAAGATGGTAAGCAAAGTATCAGTGTATGTGTCTGTTTGTGTGTTTCTTTTATTGCTATCAGTCAAGAGGGAATGACTGCACAAATGGTTCCCTGAATTACCTTAAAAAACAGTTGCTGTTACTAATTGTGTATGCTTTTGAATAAATGCAACTGAATTATTTATATATATATATATATATATATATATATATATACACAATATGTATGTATGTATATAAATTTTTTGTTGCGACAGTGCAGCAAACCCTCCACATTCCTACCATGTCATAGCCTTAAACATGAATGGATTTAGAGATTTAAATCAATATGATAAGTTGCAATGATTGAAATAAATAGTTTTCAACATTTACAGCTTTCAATATAATGATACGCCATTGAAAATTAAGTGCAAGCAATTAACTCTAAAAATTATCTTAGCTAATTAAGTTGTTCAACTGCTTAGATGTTGGTAAGAGAATATCAGTGATGAAGAAGTATTGAACAGTTTGGCACAAACACAACAAAGCGCACAAGAAAATAATGTAAAATGATCAGTTATAAGTTGAACAGTTTGGTCAATATGAACACTGTTATGTCCGATGGAAAACTGACTCCAATCAACCTGAACAAACCATCCCCACTATAAAACATTGTGTCAGCATCTCGTTGTAGGGATTCTACTATTTAAACTGGAAGAAGGATGTTGGTCAGGATAGATAGGAAGATAAATGGAGCTAAAAAAAAGGCCATTCATGATGATTGCCGGTGAGATGCTAAAAAAAAGACTGGAGAACATGAATAAGTTTGACCATACAGCAAGATGACATTCTGAAAAATGAATAAAGACGTTTATTTATTTATTTTCAATAAGGTATTGCAGTGTGTTATAATGGCTCAGTTAAAGCCCATACCTAAGTCTAAGTAGCAATATATGGCAAACGTACAAATTTACTAGCAAAAGGTTGCTCTATAAAGTATTGTGGAAGGGGGTGGGGTTGGAATGAATAAGAGACATCTGCAAAGTAGATACAGATTATTCCTTCAATTTCACCATCTTGACGTGCTTTAAATTAGTCTATCACATAAAATATATTGTTACCATTCATTGAAGTTTTTGGATGTAACATAATACATTTTGACAAAGTACAGGGAGTACTAATACTGTCCAAGGTACAATTACAGTTTTTTTATTTACTGGTGCCATTAAAAAAAAAAATCATTATTTTATTAGATTTTTTTTAACAAAATAAACAACTGCTGTTCGCTGTAACCATTACTTTGTCATCTTCACATCAGTGACATCTTATTCACTTTGGTTCAGACTCAGCCAGTGTTTTGCCTGCCTCCTTTTTTTCCTTTTGCATTTCTTCTGTTTTTGTGTCAAATGCCGTCCCTGACACTCAATGAAAAGCGTTTCTGCTGCAGAACAACACTTCGTGGTTGGGGGGAATGTGTACCAAATTAAGGAGAGGTTATGTATGTGTGTCAAAAAAAAAAAAAAAAGAGTGGAGGTTTGTGGGAGGTTAAAATGAAATAATAAATATGTAAATGTTTGCCATCAGTTGCTGGGTTTCCACAGCGACATGCAGGCAGCCATCCAGCTGAGCCTTCATTCCAAATTTCATGTGGCGCAGTGTGTTGCAAGTATGTGTTTATGCACATATATATGCATACAGTATGTAAGTTTACTCTTTTAGATATTTGAGTATTGATTTAAGCATTGGTATGTTCTTGCAAAGTGGAAATGCTAATGAAATTTTTCTTTGTTTGGATGTATTTTATTGATCGATTAATGTTAGGGACCATAACACCATCGGCTATTCCTCAATCCAACATCTGCATGTTAAGTGAAGCTAAAATACATTTCTGCATGGTATTTCTTTTGATTTGCCTTTTACTATCCAGCTGGAAATACACGTAAATGCAGTCAGTTTTTTAGGCTAGTAGTCTTAGTATCCAATAAAATGCATTAATTCAACAAAATCTACAGATTTTGAGCTAATTTCTACATCACATAATCTATATTATTTTTTGCATCCTAGCATCAACTTAATTAAAGATGTAATTTTTAATAACTAAAATGTGCGGTTAAACTGTCAAATGAACAAAACAAGAATACAAGTATACCACATTGACGAGAAGCTTCCATTAACAAGTTCTGTCATCACAATAGAGCACAACTTTGTTGACTTCCTTTCCTACTTCAAAAATGAAAAAAAGTACTTAATTTTTAGGCTTTATTACAACATTCTGAACCACTCCTGGATTGTTGGGTTAATCATGCTCACATTTGGAGAAGGTATGCATGACTGTGTTGTTAAAGGTTGGAGGATTTTTAATTGTTACCAAATCCCAGGCCCCATATGAAGAAGTGCAGCTTTTTCGAACTTTGTTTGAAAGAATCCAATGAAATCCTAATAACTAAGCATAGAAAATGCCTTGAAATTTCACCCTGCCCTTACTGCAGCAGAGTTACTGCTCATACTAATGCAACATCATGCATTGAGTCACAATGCCAACAAGCTACTGGATCCCTTTTTTTTCACATACATTTTATTTGTAAACAAAAATAAATACTTTTCTGGTATCCGGTTGTTTTAAACTATTCTGATATTCTAGTTTACGAATATGTCACTTTTTATTTACTTACTAATACTCCTTAGTTGGGTAATGTTAGGTTGAAAATAATTGTATCTTTGTGGCAGTT
>JAVLVB010000002.1:2995512-3009713 GCA_032876305.1 Orestias chungarensis
ATACTATTATATATATATATATATATATATATATATATATATATATATATATATATATATATATATATATATATATATATATATATATATATATATATATATATATATATATATATATATATATATATATATATATATATATATATATATATATATAACCTCAGGGAGATTTTCATAGTTCTCCATAGGCTGACATTTATGTTTATAATTTTATTTCTTTTACTTCTTTTTTTGATTATATGTAATATTGTATGTTTTGGAGACAGACTTCTCAACATGTTTTAAATGTTCAGATTCCTGGCTTTACTTAATATCGCATTGCATATATAGCAAATAAATACAAAGATGTTAAGTTTTTAACCATATATAATATTGTTTCTAGATAGCCGATCAATGCCATGCCATTTGGGTGTGAATAGATACTTGACAGTGAGCTTTAGCAGATTGTTGGACAACAAAGTTTAGTAAAGGCACAATAAATTCTGAAGATTTATTAAAGGCTGGGTTAGACCTCGTCAAACCAAAGCCATTATACAACAACCAAAACCCATCCAACATGCATTTGACTAGAATCTTAAAATTAATTGGAAAATACATATTGTTTTCTGTTGTACGCAAACTTATTAAAGAAGATTGCAAATAAGTAAACTTCTAACGCACAAAGCACAATTTAGAGAAGCACAGTTGTCTTAAGTTATGTGATGACAATTGTGTTCTCAATTGCTGCAAAAGAGTAAAGGTCATCAAATTCTTCCCAAGTACTCAAAAGCTCAGACCGTAACATTGTTCTCCTGACATCCTAAGGAAAAAAAATGGAATACATAGTCTAGGCAGCAAAATTTCCTTGGTAAATTTTTTTTCACCATTCTCTTAGTAAAGTTTCATTGAATTAAATTAGCATAAAGAGCAATAAGATTGCCTGGTCTGCACCTTACCTTTTTTTTTTTTTGCCGCATAATTTGAATGCTTTGATTACAATACATACTTACAATATGATGTTTTCAAATGGCCTGCTTGCATAATAACACATTCTCAGTTATTGTGAATCATAATCTTGAGACTAATTCCAACATAGTAATACTTTAGCCCTTTCCCCTTCTGTAATTATTTTAAGTTATTTTGACCGCCATATGTTTTTCTTTCTCAAATACACACATCGACTATTTGTTGTCCCAAGCATTTCCTTTGTTTTGTTGTCAGAGGATGTTATGCGTTTTTAATAAACACCTCAGGAGCTCAATGGCTCCCCAAGGCTTGACAGATTTATTCACCAAGAGACATAACAGAGATTTGCATTTTAAAATTCAGCAAAATTAGCAAGAATGTACTTAGAATAAATTCAGCTTACTTGTAGTAATTATTACAACTGAATAAATGAATGATTCAAGCTTTAGTTGGATTATCTTTTAAATAATATAGTCTCCCAAAATAACACAGCCAACAATAGGGTATTTCTCTCTTAATAAATACACTTGACAGTTTATGTAAGTTAGCCTGAATTTTGAATGGGTTAAAAAATATATACTGTCAGGTGAAACAGTCCTGTATTGCTACAGGTTCTATCAACACTCAATTTCATGAACTGTAGAGATTAATAGTCATATAATTAATAAAAAGAAACAATATTGATGCTCTTGTGCCTGTTTAAAACAGTGCCACCTTTATCAAACAGATTAGAAAAACTAGACATTGTTTATGGGAAGATGAAACAAAACACATGGCAGTCTTGGAAAAAAGCCAGTTTATGGCTGCAGAAGACAAATGAGTCCTTCAAGGTCCACCACAGCTGGTCAACAATCTAAGACAGCCAAATCCATCCATAAATGGTTAATGTGAAGCCTTTTACAAAATTGGCTAGTTAAAGCAACTCTATAGGTACTGTTGGCTTTAGCATCAAGAAGGTATAAGGTTCAATTCCCAGTCAATTCCCAGTCATGTTCTCCCCATGTGGTTTTCATCCATATACTCTGGCCTTCTCCCACAATCCCAAAATATGATTGTTTAATCAATTGGTCTTTCTAAATTGTCTTTTATTGTGTGTCTGTCTCTATGTTGTGCATTGACTGGCAGGTGTGTATAGCGAAATTATGGATAGACTTCTCTAACTGAGTTATGTGGGACATTTTCTGTAGTTGTGCTTGTATAGTTAATAAAAAAATTTAAAAAAATAAAAAAAAGCATATGAACTGGTGAATTCGATTTGGTGAATTTAAAAATATTCCTTCATAAAATCCACCTTTTAGTTGCTGCTAAAATGTCTAAAACTTACATGATTAGTAACTTAAATGTTGGGAGACTTTGTCCCCTAGCAATGCCAAACCGCCGCCTTAATGTCACAAAATTTATCATGCATAGACAAATGATCAAAGAAGCATTTTAAAAGCTAGCTGACTCATTAGTCTTACTTTACGATCAACTCTGTCACACTGGATTATATTACATTGACGTGTTCACTCACATGGTAAAGTTATATAGTTTCAAGGCCATGTTTTCTTACTTCACCAATTTTATGTTTAAATCCTTTTTTTTCTTCAGTTTCATATCTAATGAAAGGGACCAGGAACATCATTGTGATAATGAGACTCTAATAAGAGTCTAATTATCATATTTTTATGATAAACCTCCTTCTAAATAATATCAGCAGAAGATGGGGTTGTATGTTACAAGTTATTTCTGTACAAAGTAGTGTAGGATCTTTGGAAGCTTTACAATTAAACACAAATGCATTTCAGCTATGGGACCAATAATGTTTTCCACTGAAACTAGGCTTCTCAAAGTCCCAACATCTTTTTCAGATGCCTGTCATGGGACATTTTGATCAAATCTGTCACATCCTGATTGAACTGCTCCAGTAAGACAACATCTTTGAAGAAACATTGGATCCAAAATAAAATACAATGTTCTCTCTGTGTATTCAGTGACTGTACCCTAATAATACCCAAGATTAAATCAACAAAGCTGCTTTTCTTCCCTGCTTGAGAAAACAGAACTAGGAGGGAAAAAAAATAGTCTACAAGTTTTTAGATTTTAAACATTATTAATAGTAATTTATCATTGTGCAAATAAATCCCAATTTGTATCAATACAAGAAATATATTAATGGCAACCCTAGGGATAGTTAGTGCAATAGACACCATTTCCTTTGTTGTCTTCTGGGCCACTAATCTGGATGTGACATCTTTATATTTGCTGTCAATCCACCTAATTGAGTCCATATTGTGTGTAATTTTTTTTTTCTTCTGTTTGGTTTTACATAACTATGTTCAATCCATCACTGTGATGTCTATTTGACACAACATTAGGAATTAAATCTTGAAAATGTTTGCTAGTTCAGCGAATACCTTTTCTGTTTTACGTTATTAAAATATTGTTTTCTTTTCACCTTTATTTAAATTTGTGAGCTTGTTTTTTGAACACATGCCAATTGTTTAGCTTCCAAAGCCAATTTGGCCAAATTACCAAAACTCTAAAACAAGTCTTAGTTCTTAAGTATAAATATTCGTACTGAACCGTGATATATTTGCATTGTTGTAATGCATTTGCCATATAAAAACAAATAGGAAAATATTTTGAGTGAATACTTGTTACTTGTTCTTGCCAAATTGCTTAAAATAACTAAACAGGAGAAGATACCAAATAAGGAATTTTAGATACCATAAAATAATAATTACAGCTTATTAGAAAGAGGCCTAAAAATTTTTTTATGGAAAAGTAAAGAAATAGGAAATAGAGAACAGTAAACACTAAATTTGTATCCTACATGGTGCCCATGTGGTTCTCAGAAACCTTTAAGGTCGTATCATCCTCTGACTTGAACACTCAGGATGTAGCAGTTCCAGTGCAGATGACGGTCGAAGAGTCTTTGCAGTGGCAGGACACCGAGATAATCAGTGAAGACTGGAAAGGCAGCTAATTAACAGCCACTGTAAGCTGATAGTTTGAGCAGATTAGCAGCTTTCTGGAGAGTTGAGGAGACAAAGATATGCCTGTCAGCATCTATTTGTTTGAGTAATAAGGTTTGTGTGTGTTTGTGTGCTCTGTGTATCTTCATCATTTGGAACCCTATTAGTTTCCTTGCTTTCTTTTTTTTGTATTTTTCAAAAAGCTTATTAACAGTACATTTTATCACGTTAAAAAAACAAAAATTATGTTAAATGTAATAGTTAAAATATTAATTTTCAGGAGTAGCAATGAAAATTAATAGCTGAAAATGATTCATTCACTGTCTACACAGTGGTCATACATATAGCCTCAAAGTGTTACTGCCAGCTAACTTTTATTGTGTGCCTAATGGACTCTGTAAATGAGTAGTGTTAAACGAAACAATTAATGCAGAACAACTGAAAGCCCAGAGCCTAGTGATAACTTTACAACAAGGGCTTTTTGCTGTTTGGGAGGAGGGGTTGGTGTTTTAACTGTTATCTACAGTTATCTACAGATGCAAGCACAAACAGCATGTTAATTTGCAATTAAGACAATATTTACTTTTTTTGTAACAGTGACCTTCTTTAACTTTTTTAATTTTAGTTTGTTTTGCCAGCAGTGCTGGTTTGAACAACTGTTCATGTATATTAGTAGATGATAGTAGCTCTGTAACATAACCTTTTTTCATGTGAGTAAAATTGCAATCAATATTGTAGTCAGCTTTTATAAGCTTCATTTTTTTGCGTTGAAAGAATTAGTAGGACACCACAAACAAAAAATGACTGATTGGTCAGTCCTTGTACAATGTGTTTAAAGTGTGTATATTTATACTCTGCTACAAAAAGGAGAAAAATAATAAGAATAAATGCCAAGCTGATTCAGTGAGAAGAGAGACATACACGCAGTATGAGACAAGCAAGCAACATGACTGAAGCTGACAAGGCTGAATATAGAGGAGGGTACAGCTTAATAAGATGCTGCCAGTACAGCAGAAAAAAATGTCGGAAACATAGAGGACACTCTTTGCATACTTTAAATTATTTACTTGACACATAAACTATACTTGGGGACTAAAAGGACATTTTTAAAAGAAGTTGTGGACATACTTCATACAGATGCAAAAGTTACGAAACATTCTTACCAAAGAGAGGTGGCCAATGTAGCAAATATTGGCAGGTTTATCAGATTGTCCTTGTTTGCAGTGTATTTAATGGGGAAGTGACAAAAAAGGGAGATGTTGCTAAGCACCTTAATTGGTGATTGGAACTCAAACCTGTAATTTAGTCTCAAGTGGCACTTAAAAGGGAAGACTTCAGACTGGACTTAGACTTGACACATTGTGCACAGAAGACTGGTTGTCATGGTACCTTTAACCAATGTAAAAAGTAGGTTTTCTGTGGCATTTGTTGGTGGTTCAGCTTTGACAAAGGTTTTTCATGTTCATTAGTTAAAGGAGGTACTTCTTAGGAACAGGGACATTGTAACAGCTTCGTAATAATAAACAATTAGCTTTTTCTTCAGGTGTATCCAAATTTCTATGTTTTTTCAACCTTCATAAAATATATTCATAACTTTTGTGATTATACATTGACTTTCAGCTCGCTGAATGACGCCTCTGTCATGGCCCAACGGAGTGAGTTTCACTTTAACCAGAACTAAGCAACTTAGAGGAGGTTGAAACACAAAACAACTACAAATGTGCTGATATGCTTTATTAGCTCATCACTATTCATCCTTTTCACAGACACTGGAAACAGAAATGTACTTCAATCCAACTGCAGGCGACTGGGAGATCAGGATTTTTAGATGCTATGCACTGGTCCTTATGAGAAATGTAGTCTTCTGCGGGCGAGACACTACTGCTTTAGTCCACGCTGGCCGCTAAAATTGACCATAACTGAAGCTTCTTTAGTGTTGCTTTGAATGATAATTGGTACAGTCTCCACAACACAATTAAAGATTTCCTGCAAAATAAACAAACCATATAGAAATAATGTATTTATATTTAGACTGGACAATTAACTCACAAACTAGCAAGAATCAACTAAGTCATTGAAAACACAATGATTCTGCAAAATAGAAGCATTTTGACACAATACAATTTGAATATAACTGCCGTTATTTTGATTTTTACCATTTATCTCTTATATCTTTAGGATATTTGTAACTTAATAGGCATTCATGAGCAAAATGATTTACTTTATATATTATATGTGTTGAATTAAATTAAACCACACCACAGGAACTGCAATCAGTGGAGTTGGGGTTCAAACCTGCAACCCACTGGTTATTGGATAATTCCCTACCTTAGAAGGTTATACACCAATTTAGAGTTTACACCATACAAAAGAAAGAAAAAAACTGTGGTAATATTTTGAGAGCCTCACATTCAAAATACACAAAAAATTGCATTATTATTTTACATACATATTGGGGATTTTTTTATCTAAATTTGACTCTTATGATTCGAAGATTCTGTCCAGAAAAAAATAGTGACCCTTATATAAAATTTTAAATAATATATTTCTAATTATGTACCCTATATTGTCTGCTGTAATCAAAATGTTTTGAAAGTCCAAGTCCTGAAGTAATTAAGCACTTGAGATAATGATAAAACACTGATTTGCAATCCTTAGTGGTATTATAGAGCACTTTAAAAACAGATTCAAGTGTTTTCAGCTGTGTTGCTATGCAACACTATGTGATTTCCAGAAAGTGGACACTTGGCTGTCTTCACTTTGAAGGATTCATGACTAGGAAGTTAGTGTCTATACAAATATCCTAATATTTCACTAAAATGAACTGAAGCAAGTAGCGGCCTTAAACGTTGAAAAACAGCTTAATCGGGTACTGAAAGAGCACACAATACTTTAGAAAATCATCCATCATTTATGTTTTATAAAGATTGGTTGGCTTCAAGTGAGTAGGCCAAAACATGAAAAGCATCATTCCTTTTGAAGTCTAACCTCAGCTGCTGGCTACAGAAGACCTTCATGCCCCCTGAGATGCAGGAAGGACTTTTGCACCTGGATAGTACTATTAATTGGACATGTAGGTACATACTCATACTTTTTAGGGGGCTGAAAGGTGCATTTATGCTCCAAAGTAATACTTTCATAGTGTTTTTTAAATTTCTTTACAAGCTAAATTAAGATTGAATTTATAGGTTGTTTGCTTTGTCTGAAAAGCAATGGTAATTCCAGGTCTGGTATTAGTGCCTATTTCAATTGTATGATCTAATTCATAAACCATGTCATTATTGTAAAATATATAATTAAAGAAGATCAGAATATTGTTCATACCTTATGTCATACACTCCGTTTCTTTGTCATAATGAGATGAAATATTATTTTGTCAATTTTAGCCTCACTGAGATCATGATTATGGTACTTTTTCCAATTCTTTCCTTTGTTAGTGGTTCCAAAGACGGTTGTCGGAATCCCAAGGGGGTTTGCGAGACACCAAGTGGGGTGTTGAAAAAAGTTTTCAGGATTCCACGGTTGTGTACCCTGAGGTGCCTAGCGGGATAAACGGGAAAAAAAGATAAACTTACAACTAATGTAATAAACTAATGTAACACTAAAGGTATCATCAAATGATGTAATATAACTTTTATATGATCAAAAAACTTTTTGTTAAATAAATTAAAATCTTTAACAAACATAAAAATTTGTTTTTAGGGGGAGGGGCAGCAGACTCTGGCAATGTTATTTTTTGGATCATAACCTGAAAATTTTGACCACCCCAACTTCAGAGTGCGCACCTCCAGATGAATAGTAACAAAACACTTAAATAGGTAAATGTATGAACGCAGTTTTAAATCTACTAGTTGTCCATACAGTCGGTCTGAATTAAAAAGTCTTAAGTACTTCTATTAAACTTAGTGTACAATTCACTCAAATATCAAATTATAATAGTGATTAATAGTATAGGGTGCAAACGCATTCCAGCGTTATCAAAGGCCTTTATTAGTTCACAGTCTGTCAAGTGATTAGGCTCTAAATGCAATGAAACAAACGAAAGTAGCAAAAATGCAGAATCAGTGCATCACCACCATTATATCAATGTGTGTATGTTCTAGGTATACAACAAATACAGATTATGTCCAGACTGCCAGGATGTTGACATATTCTTTTACAGGAGATCTTTAGGGATATGGTTATGTAAGTAAAACTGTATAACTATATATTTAGTTTCCCTAATATTGGGGATTTTACAAACATTCAGGGTTTTTAAATTTAATTTAATTGCTTTTATTGTCACATACATGCCATACAAGAACAACTTGCTGCAAATGTGCTTTCAAGACAGCCTATCCGAGAAACCACAAACAAGGAGACAAACATAGGAGGACAGGTGCCTTGGCGGCAGCAGTGCTGCAGTGTGTCCCACAATGTACAATAAGAGCACAATAAGAGGTGACAAAAATTCAATATTTACAATAGATCTGTTTGTTTTACAACTGTCAGCTACCCGAGTTAGTGGTCAGATCTTTAAATATTATAAAGGGAATTGCCCATCATCAACATATTCATTTCTGAATATTACATATTTAGTAAACAAAAGAAAAATGGTTTTGTGGACATTATTATTTTTTCTCACCCACATTGTAACGTCTATGATGAGGACCTGTGCTCCATCAAGGTACGTATGACGAGCTTACACCGATACCAGTACCAGCCAGTGCCAGAAGGTGCAACCAGACCCAAAAAAAACAACAACAAAAAAACATCAGAGACTGCAGGCAGCAGATATTTGCATGGCAGCGAATGGAGATTGCAGATGATGTGAAGTATGTTAGTCTAGACTGTTATGCACTACGTCTAGTGTCTAAACCTTTTCTGTGGTCTGTTTTTTTTAAATATAAATTGTGCATTAATACAATCCTAGACGAAACAGTGCTCTAATTACATAGGTTTATAATGCTTACCCTTTGATTTAATTTACACTCCAATTATTTCAGACTGTAAGGCTCATGTTCTCTTTTTTTATTTTAAATAGTGTGAATCTCAATCGAAATAAACTTGGTCACGACTGGTGAAATTGGTTTTACCAGGAGAGCTCCAAACAATGTAAAGGCAGATAATGTTGAAGTGTGTTGCATCCAACCAGTTGATAAAAAGATCATCTCAAAATATTGCCCAGAATTTTTCTTCAGTCTGACCTACCCAACACAACTTAAGATAACTCCTGTTCCTCCAAAAGGTTCAATGCAATATTAGGAGGCTGGAACCATATCTCATCCATACCAGTTCCTAAAAAAGTCAGGGAGAGCTTTTACCCTGATATTTCAGTCTGTGACCAGATTCAACATTTATATAAACAAACCAAGATCTGACCGTGTGAAAATCACCATCGTAATCATCTTTGACATTTTATGCTGTCATGTTTTAATCCTTCAGCTTTGTTTGTTTTTAATATCACTCTAAAACTATTTTGTGTTGTATTTTAGTTACACTGATCAGAGAAGCCTGTAAAGGGACAAGTGCTTAACATTAGCTTAAACTTTAAACAAATTAATACAGGCAACGGACCTGCAGTAATTGTACATTTCTGTATGTTTTATGGTGAAAACTACACTGGTACATAGAAGTAGGAACCTTTGATGTTAACTTTTAGGGTACTTTCCCAGTGATAAGTCTTTGTACCTTTTAAATTACATATTTTGCCAAACGTTTATCTGTACACAGATACACTGGAGTTTGATGCTCACAGGAGAGATAGCACCACTCTTTTGTACTTTTTTTTCATGTTCTGGGGCTGGATGCCAGATGCCAACTCCCAGCACACACCCACAGTTTAGGTCCAGAGCCTGTAAAAGTGTTTATTACCTCCTGTCTGTGGACAGCAAAGAACAGGAAATGTTACCCTCCTCCTCTCACCTTTACACACACGCCCATACACATTCTCACCATGTATGTTACTCACTTCCTCTTTTTTGGTTCCCTCTTACCAATTTTTGATTCCCCTCCTATGGTTTCCCACATCCTTTGTGGTTACCAAAAAACAGCTTAAGGAATTTATAGGAGCTCATTTTACTTTGTTATTGTGTGTTTTCTGGATTGCTTTGGTTGAAACTGTAAAGACGTTTTTGGATTTGTCTACTATAATCTGGAATTTAAACTTTGATTTTCCATAGTGGTTTGGGTAAAATAAGATACGCTCATCTTATCTTATAATTTTGCAGACATACTGATTTTACAGCTCAGTATGCAATGATCCATGGGTGTTTTGGTTTTCATTTGTGTGTGTATGGGTTTGTAGCTCTGATCTGTTCTCGTATGTAAACAAACTTTGACCCAACTGACTTATTTGATTGCTTTCTGTTTATTTTACAGCTATGCATAACATCAACATCTAATGAAGTTATGTTGGGCATACGCTGGTTAACCTGCTACAAACAGGTAAATGGAAAAATGTATAATTCACAATATAATTTTTTCTCCTTTTTGCAACATTTTAAGAGCTTGCTTAAAGTTGTTATGACCCTGTGATGGAAACATAGCTCATGATACATTAGACCAATATTTTTCATCATCGACACTTTTTAGATAGTCACTAAAAAAATCTGCCATTTGTTGGATTACAATTTACACACCTGGCCACTTGGTGCAGGTTTGCAGGCATTTTAAACTTTAAGTACAGAGTACATCATGGCGTTAACAATAAATAAAAAATCTCCCTTCTGATTGCTATCTCTAAACGATACCATGAACTAAATGCACCTCATAAATGATGGACCTGAGAACATGCTTAAGACCTATAGACGGAAGATTGCGGAGGAGGAGACCTGAGCTAAAGTTCCGCTTGTAATTCCAGTCTCCAGTGTTGCAGCAGAGCTCATATTAGGCCTCCAGATCACCGGCGACTGCAATTGGAATGTCATTGAGCTTTCACACTGGGGGTCTGGGTTCAAATCAAGGCCAGGGCAAAGATATACACCAACAGCATCTAGTGTTGGTCCTTTGGGAAGACCCTTCACACTGCTGTCTACTTTGTAAGTCGCTTTGGATAATTACGCCTGCTAAGAACTTAAATACTAAACATCAGAACTATGAGACATTTGATTATACACAAGCTCGTGTAAAATTCAGGTCCATGTGCACCTGAAAGGTATATGTGACAAAATTTGCAGCCAAACTAGACTTAAACCTAAAAAGGTTGAGATCTTTAAAAGCCAATATTAGCTTCTTCTGGTGTGATGGACTCCTAGTCGGAAAAAAAAGCAGATACTCTGCATATTTTTTCTTGATCAGAAATGAAGTGCAGAAGAGCTGCATGTTTATGTAGTTTTACTTGCTCTGCATTTTTTGTTTTTGTTACGTTTTAAATCTTACATAGTTTCTGCTTCTCAAACATAAAGAAATAATTTATTTTTTTAAGCTACTTTGAAAGAGAATATTTTTCACAGTTTCCTAGCAGATTTCTTATTACATGTTGCTTACTATGCAGATTTTGCTTTTGTCAGTTTTCTGAGTGAACAAAACAACAGAGTTCCAATACTGGACTCTCAACTTTGTTAATTAGAACGCTCTAGAGTGACATTATTCCCAGCTCCAGATCATTCATATTAATATTCATATATATATATGTGTGTGTGTGTGTGTGTATGACGCACATGTGCAATTGGCCTGCTTGCATTAATGTGCAATGTAGATTTGTGTGACAGTATAGATCCCATAGGTTTGCATTTTTTTTCCTTTTATTGAATGTATAATTATGCATAGTGGATGAAATCCAGTTGCCAGACCATATGAACCCATTTTTGTTTTTCAAATGAAACTTGGGCTGGGATCACTGACTTTTTTTTCTTACAAATATCAAAATGCATCGTTTTATGACATATAGTTTTTAGTTCTGTTCAACTCCGAGACTCCAAGAGTGGCTTAAAGGTAATTGGGAGGCTAAAATGTCAGTATTAAATCTTAACCTAATAGTACTAGTTCTCCTGCATAATAATGTGGGAGTTTGTTTGATGTTGTTTTAGTGTTATAGGGAGCTGTATTTGCCCTTTTCTATGTAAAGTGTTCATAGTGCTTCACTTCTTTCTACATCTGCTGTTACAGCCTCGAAATTACAAACAAATAATCAATTATGGAAATGTGGAAAATGTTTTTTTAAAAACTCGTAAAAAAATGTTGAAATCACATAACCCCAATGGCAGGGTAAAACCACAGGAATCCAGCGATCAATGGGGGAGAATAAATAATACTAAAGAGGCATTTGGGAGAAATACGGGTACAATGTTCAATGATATGTTTTCATTTCTGCAGAAAAAAAGTCAGTCTGAGGACATATGAAAAAAAGTCTGTTATTGATTATAATAAACACTGCAACACTTCCTTAACCATTAATTAAAAGTATTGAAATGTATTTAGTAGCCCTGTTTTTTGTGTGTCTTCAGTCCTCTATTCACAAAACCCATGAGATATCATGTCCCTTTCTATTTATCCAGAAACAGTTACATGGTGTACACTATTTTTATTGATTTTTTATTTTACACTTTTTTAGTAACTACTCATGGAATATTCCTTACTTCATATACAGTATATTCATTCTGTCACTCAATCCCTTATTGATTCCATTTATTTACACTCCAACTAACCACCATGGCTTCATACTTTGCAGCCATTTTTGAAATGCAGTGCTGATTTCTTTAAACCGATGCCCTCCCCAACACACACACATGCACACCATCATTGCTATGAAACCTTTTCTTGAGTGAATGCAACCCAATCACCGTCTACCATCCGAATCACTTATGGACACTTCAAAAAGCTGCTATTTCCATCATCAGCCTGAATCATACTCCGGAAATGTCGCCTGGTTGTCTCCTCAATCACACCCATTTTTTTTTTTTCTTTTAATTTTTCCTTTTTTGCCTTTGCTCTTTTTTTGCCATCTGTAGTTGACAGAAAGAGAGAAGAAGATGCATAAAGTAAAAGGTAAAAAGCAAAGTCTCTTTGCACTCTCTCCTGTTCAGTAGTGGAAAACACATTCCTTTAAATGTGAACATACACACACAAAGCAGGCACACTGAAAGCATATTACTCACAGGTGCGAATCTTTTATGGAGAGAAGCCTTTTTAAATTAGGCATGATTGAAATGCTGCAGTGATGGTTATCCGGTTTTATAAATTATTCTTTGCAAGCAGCTGAGTTTATATGTATAAACCAACAGAAGACCAAAATAGGTCAGCTAGGCATGATGTAGAAAAATAAGAAAACTCTTTAAAACCTCAAATATTTTCATAATCATCTTTGCACCTGGACCAGTAAAAATTACATGAATCGTTTCATTTTGCAAATACAAAAGTCAATTTAGGCAATCCCAGGTGAAGTTCCTCATCCAGGAGATGTTTTGGGCATGGCTTGTTTTTTTACATATATCTCTTGTTAAAAAAAATAAAAAAATCCTGTCTTTTTTTGTAACTATTTATTACTAAACTCATAACTGAACCTGCTTAAATAATTGGAAATAGTATTAAAATAAACTGTTGGACTTTTAAGCATTCTGGCGAAAAACATTCACACTTATTGAACCCACAAACAAAAACATGCTGCTTAAATACGGCACTTCACAATGTCTAGCAAAAGTATTTGTACAAGTTGTATTTGTACAAAATGTGTACAAATTGTCAACTTCTTATCATGTAATCGCATGCAAAGTAGTTTATTATTTTGTAGTAGAAGTAAACAGACTGGAAAATAATTGAGTGTATATGTGCTCAGCCCTCCATACTCTGGCATCCCTAAATAAAGTCCAGTCCAACAGTAAAAGAACAAAAAAGAGTAGTACAAGAATGCACAGAAACAAAGCAATGGTACAAATCATAGCATATCCATGAATTACAAGGGTTTAAGTCAAAGTTCAGGCTTAATCAAGCTGGTAAATTGTGGAAAGATATAGAATAAATGGCCACAGGTTCATTTCCTTCTCAACCACGGTAAAGTTGTTGTATTATAAATAGGCAAGACACAAAAAGTCAGAATTTACCATGCCATTATACTGTCACAGTGGATAACTGTAAAGGACTAACAGAAAGAAAACGAGAATTGAGTGCATAAAAGATTATTTACTCCAACATCTGAAAATAATTTCCTTTAGAAGAGGGAAGGAATTCCAGCATTTCATCACATAGGACCTTAGAGAAGCATCTGGCCTTTAGGTGATCCATCTACTGTTCACCAAAGCCTCAAAAGATTTTTCTTCTACAGAAGTTTGAAAAATACTTCTCATCATGTATGAAAAGTTAAATATGTACCTTTAAATGTTC
>JAVLVB010000002.1:3009813-3022263 GCA_032876305.1 Orestias chungarensis
TATATATATATATATATATATATATATATATATATATATATATATATATATATATACACATAAATCAGTGAATTTTCTGAAAAAACGAAATGTAAATTGTTGCTTAAAGGCACATATTTGCAAACTGGCAGCAACCATGTTGCAGCCACTTCCTCACTAGTCATTACATGTTGGAAAATATCCAGAGGCACATTTTGTTAACTTTTTTTATCTTGTACATTTACGTCCATAGTCATGGGTTGTGAATATGTGACACTAATCTCGAAATGTTTAGCACAATTTTACTCCTCAGTAGTCACATTTTATTTCTGTGGCCAAAATACTTGGTCATGGTGGAAAAAAAAAAATAAAAATTTGTTTTCGAACATTTAATTTTAAAGGTAAAGAGGTGCCGAAAACCAACCAAGCAATCAGTGAAAATAAAAAAAACATGCTCCCTAAACCAAATATCTGGTAAAGACATTTTTTACCTGCAGTTACTGCCTTTAAGATCTTTGTGAACACTGGAGAGGAACTACTTAAATAACTTTATCTAAGAGTAGAAACACTGCACCACACATTTCAGACCAAATTGAGTAAGAGTATTTTGAAGGAAACTAGTCTCACATATACATTTTTAAGAATTCACACAATTTTATTTGACAGACTTCTGACTGGTGTGTGCAAAACAGCTAATCCATCAGCACCATTTATTTAAGTTTGTTCTGACTGCATATTCCCAAGGACAGCAATAAAAAAAGTCTGTAGACATTAGGACTACATTTTCCATTTTGCATATTAATGCATATTAAGATATACTTGGTGTTTGAACTATTAAAAAAGGCAGTTATAAGCAATTTTATAAGCGTGGTTCTAGTATTTGAAAATTTTAGCTATTTGTGAATGGCTGTGGTCCCTATCCCCTAATACCAGAGGCTCAATGTAAGGCAGGTATTACTTGAGGATGTCTATCCACCTCTGTCCTTTCAAATGTATGAGGAAGAAACACATTTTAAGCACACAAACATGTTCTGAGGTACACTTGAATATTCTCAAATTTACACAAGATTATTTATGCTACTGTTATTTTCCTTTGAAGCTTTTCATGGGGGAGGGGAAACCCAATGTTATGTAATTTGACCTTGCTTTATTTTCGCAAATAATAAAAAAAAAAACATAAAATCTCTCCAACGTATATGAAGCAGATTAAAAAAGCAGCAGGTTTGTCCAAATTGCTGTATAATTAAATATCACGTATCACTGCTTTTTGCTTGCATATAAAAAAATCTATCTATGTGTCTATCTATCTATCTATCATGAATTTAACAGAGAATCTAAATGGTGGAAGAGTGTGTCCAGACAATAATATCGATAATTTTTGTAAAAACATGCAATATAAATGACAGAAATTAAACAAATTCTTAAGTAGTGTCAATTTTTGTTTATTATTATTATTATTAGTATTAGTAGTAGTAGTTGTAGTATTATTTACAATTGTTTAGTAGGTAAAAGAAAAAATTAACCATTTGTTTTACATTTTTACATCCAGGCTTTGTACAACCCCCCCCCCCACCCCGAAAAAAACAAACAAGAATGAGAAAATCCTGGACTTCTTCTTTATTCCTCTTCTATCCCCCTTGACCTAAATACTTCTATTGCATTCCCTGTTTCAACTCTTTTAGCCCTGTTTTTATTGTTTCCTTTCCTTTTTTCTTTTGTCAGCCTTTGTGATCTGTTGCTCTTCAGGGTGATGTTTTAGAGCAGATTGATATTTTTAAACCCAACCTTGGTCAGCAAAGACTTGTTTTTCCCCACGTTTAAAAAAATAAAAAATAATAATAATATCCATCTAAAACATTTATGCACTGTTTATCCGGCACTCTATTAGCAATTCCTTATTAGTTGTTGTAACATAAAGAATAGGTTAGTTTTAAAGTTGACAAGTTATAAAAGATTATTTAATAATAGTTTAAGAAAGTCCAACATACTTTATAAAAGAAAACTGAAATAAAAAAAATGAAAGCAAATTTTGACTTATATATTTGAATGTAATTATTATAAGATAATATAAACCTTTTCAGGAAATATAAGATTTGTGGGGGTTCTTTGTAATAAATTAATAATTGACTCATTTTTAGATTT
This sequence comes from Orestias chungarensis, assembly GCA_032876305.1. NCBI lineage: Eukaryota > Metazoa > Chordata > Actinopteri > Cyprinodontiformes > Cyprinodontidae > Orestias > Orestias chungarensis. Next base: position 3,011,935 of record JAVLVB010000002.1, read on the forward strand.
TGATTTTTTCATCTACTCCTTCCTGTGATTTTATTCAGACACAAAGAAGTGAGCAAAGTGAGTGTTTTAACCTCTGGACAATAAGTGTTGTATAAATGTGTCCAACTAACTTGTATTTTTTTAAAAATGGCAGCTCACAAGCTCTAGTGAAAGACTGTTTATAGTGAAGTGGTTACTTCCAACTTGCAGCTTGTTAGTGCCAAACAACTACGTTTTATTGGGTGATTAAGTAAGTTGAGGAAAAGGGGAAAAGCTGATCACTGGTCAAGACACTGAAGTTAAAACAAAGTAATGACCATTAAACTAGGGAAAGGGCTAAGCAGTGTATTAGTTCATACATTTGGTCTCAGCCCTTACAAATAAAGCTGCTCTTTCTTTAGCCATTTTCTGTTTATGAATACCAGTTAGCAACAATTCCACATTTTATAAATGTAGTTTGTGGGACAAGAAAGGGAAGTGCAACCGGGAAAGTCAGAAAATATATATGCAACTGATTCCATATGTTTAGAGGAGACAAAGTGATAAAGAAAAAAAAAAAAGAGAAACGCGTGGAAGAAGTGAGCAAGAGATGAGCATGAGGGTTGTGGCTGGGCGAAGGCAGTTTTCTGTCCCTGTAGGCTGATATGACTCACCAACAGAGCAACTTCAAGGTTAGTTTGACTTTTCATGGGGAAAGAACTTCTAAAAATGTTTAAACAAGCACTGTTTTAAAGTAATCAGCAATTTCTCCACTTCTCAAATAACTTATTCATACATAAAAAGTATTCTATTGGTCTAAACAGCACTACATGGTATTGGGGTAACATGCATTTTTAAGTCGCTTGTAAAGTATAAACTATGTGCACCTCAGATCAGACCTAAAGGAAGGGAAAGCAGCAGTTACTTGCTAGGCTCCTCAGCTCTGAAACAAACTCCCTGGAAATATGAGACGTGCATAAATGGTTAGAGCTTTTACTCAGGGCTGAAAATATTATGTTATTTAGGGCTTTGAAGCAAATAGTCTGACAAATGATTTAATTGAAATGTTTAATTTTTGTTATGAATATAAAACTTGGATTTTAATAGAATTTTCCCTTTTATGAAATGTTTGTAAGCTTATCCTTTTACTTTCATTTTGCTTTTAACGTATCTGTGTCATTTATGGTGCTTTATACGTTGTGCCTCATCTTGTCCTTCTGAAATTTGGAGAAATTAAAATGACTTTTGCCCTGAATTATTAAAATATTCAAAGAAAAACGTAAATACAGTTCATTAAGATTATATATATATATATATATATATATATATATATATATATATATATAAAGTGCTCTTCAGTTCTTAGATAAATAGATTGCTAAACTTTGCACAGATTGTTTCTGGCAGAATCAGTACATGGCTGATGGATACTGGATGCCCTCAAGTTCTTTTCCATTGTAAAAAAAATATATATCTAGAAGTGTGTGAGACCCTCTGTTGAATACTTTGAGGGTGTTCAGTTTTGTATTTACTAGGAATTTATTGCTGGGTATCGAGTCATGAAATAGCTTTGGCAGTGCAGCTGCTGTACCCATCTGCTTTTCTGAGCCTGCCTGACACTGACTCACACAAAGAAACAGACGCAGGAATTAAATGTATGCATATTACTCAAATTCAACTCATCGCTGTCAGTGCTATCAGCACTTAGGATGTTAACTGAGAAAAAATTATAAACTTATGTTTTGCGTAACTTTAGTGATGATAGTCAAACAATAGCAGAAACTGCAGAAATAGAAGAAATGGCAAACAAAAGAAGCATGTTGTGTTTGAGCTTTTATTGAGAAGAGGAAAAATAAAACTTGAATGTTCAAAAGTCCTCTAAACATTTCCAGAAATGTCATGGTCAGGCAATGTCAGGAAAGTCATTTTCTATTTGGTCCTTTACACGGTTTTACAAATTTGGTTTGTTATTTTATTAGGGGCCATTCAAGTTCTATTGTTATATTGGTTTGTTCTTAGTTTGCATTTGTCACTCAACAAAGGACTTGTTTCATTATCCATTGTAACATGACCCTTTGTCACTTCTTGCCTTATTTAACAGTCCTGTGTCATGATCCTAATGGCAAGCATTACTATTCTGTTTTGGGTATATTCTGCGGATATATTAATTTTTTTTTAAATTGTAACCGCTAAACTATCGTCTCTCCATTGACATTGTTAAGTTTGACCCTACATGCATATTAATAGGATTTATGTACTAGATCAACATACAGTAGAGGATATTTCTGAAGTGAAAGAGAAATCACATTTAATTTAAATGTTTACACACTCTTTTTAAAGAACCTTAAAAATTGGGCTGTGCATTTATATTTAGCCTCCCTGAATTAGTAAGTCTAAAAATCTCACATATCAAAGAAACAAGCTATGACCATAAACCACCCCGAAAAAAGAGAGAAGAATTTATGTCCGTGACAAAGGACGAAAAAAAATGGACTGCTGTTCTTTGGTTGAAAGTAAATTTCACAATTAAGGTCTGGTTGAATCGGTACGCAATTTAAGACACTTCAATTACTGCAATCTTTCAATCAAATTCTAATTAAATAAAGACTTTCTTTTACATATTATAAATTATAAAACTTAAATGACTGCTTCAGTTGGCCAAATGCATGTTGTCCTTTGCAAACACACTAGAGAATGGTTTGGATAAACACTCTGGGATCAGTATCTACATCTGCACATGTAACAGTGCAGTTTGTGCAGTCTATTGGACTTTAAAAAAACATAATTACAGACTACAATAATAAGTAGGATATTTAAATGATTCTATAGTCAATAACACTGCAAAGGCTTTGCTCCCCCTATATTTTAATCTGGATCATTGGAACATCCAACACAAACAGATTGGTTGGCCGCCGTCACCTTCGATGTGTGGGGTAAAAAGGACCGGACAATTAAAAACTCATCAGGTTAGTGGGTAGCTTGTTCACTTGATTATACCATTAGCATTAGTGAGATATGGTAAAAAATAATTTTTTGCTGCTCTAACTCTTGGCTGTTGGTTGATGATGGAAGGGTTGAGGGAGCAGAGAGCTAATTGCGTTTGTATAAAGAAAAAGAAAACAATTCTACCCTTGTAGAAATACCTCCACACAATGATGTAAGTTTTACCCGCAGGATTCTTTTTTTTTTTCCTTACTACTACCTATTCTCTTTACACTCTGTGATTGTACATTTCTTTTCTTCCTTCTGTTTCTCACACCATATATATTGATCCAGCAAGTGACCTCTTTTTCTACCTCTGTCCTGATCCAATCTCAGTACTGCCAGAATGATGATAGCTCTGTTTCTAACATGACCAGAGGGCAGTCCAGGGGGACAGGGCCACTGAATGTCTGAGTGGGTGAGTGAGTTGGGACTTGACATATATTCTGGTGTAATTAGACATGCCCTACATTCTTTGCATTTTAAAAATGACAAGTGCTTCTCTTATGAACGCCTCTTGTTGTGCTCGCCATCCCTGTCTGCAAACATATTTTAGCTTTCTGAAGTTATCTACCTTCAGTCTTCTTGCTCTGGTTGTAATTCATATCCACAAATTCAATTAATTGACAGTTTTTGTCTATTTAATGTCCAATGATATTTAAGTAAGTGTATTTATCTTAAGGGGCCAAAATTGCAGTGTCTCCGGATTGATTTCTCACCAAAAGAAAACTCCCTGGAAATAGAACCAGAAACTGCACACACAACTGTAAAGGGGAAAGATATCTACACAAATATTTGATACTCCCTTTGTTTTGGGATACCACAAATAAACACTAACAACAAACTGTTCCACATGGTGAGCCAATAACCAACAAGTTGTATACATTACAGAGAGCAAAGACAAACAAACCAGCACGCATTGTAAATCTTCCTGTTCACAATTGTTTGGACCACACCCTACAAAGCAGTTACCTCTGTTACTGCTTTAGGTACAGAACCTTCCAAGAAGCAACAGTGTCCAGAACAATAATGTTTCAAAAGTCTTAAAAGTTTCTTACCAGCTACATATCTGGTACATGGTAATGTTATCCAGTTTTTCCCATATTCGCACTACTTAGGTTGACACATGTAAGATTCCAAGAATGCCCAGGTGCTGTGCATCATTTTTAAAGGTTCATCTTCTTCTTCTGCATATTCTTTATTGAAAGTTGACAAACAACTTGTGGTGCGCATTAACGCCAGCTACTGGAATGGAGTGTGGGTCATAATGCTTAATGTTTTACCATCTTATATGTACTTTGCATTTACTTATTATGTGCCATCATTCATCTTGTGTCCTTCTCCTTCCCTATAACTGCACCTGCATACCTCTGACAAGTCAACAACAAAACTTAATGATTAAAAAATATTTACAAAATATAAAATTAAAATAAAAACTCTCAATGTCCACGATCATATTCTGTTAATTACCTTTTTTTTTAAATCTAATTATAACTTGAATATTTTTTGCTTCCTTTATCTTTCTGTAACAGGTATGTTATATTAAATACTTGTTTGTTTCTTCTAAATTCCCCTATCATACATTTTCTCAGTTGCTCATATCTTTTACATATTAAAATGACATGTTCAATTGTTTCTGTTACTCCACAATAGTTACAATTTCCGGTTTTCCGTTAATTTCAGTGTGACCCAATCTCAGTCTCAGTTAATAATCTCTCTTCATTTCTGTTTCTCCTTGTTGCTCTCATCTCTCCCACTGTCCTTTGAATATTATAAAACCATCTCCCTTTGTTTTCTTAATTCCTTTCCTTCTGCCACATTTCCTTTAGTTTTTGTTTGATCATACTTTTTGCTTCAGATTTACTAGTTGCTATTGTGAAGTTGATTTGTTCTGTTGTAGCCCTTTTTGCTGCCCCGTCTGCTGCTTCATTTCCCTCCACCCCGGTGTGTGCTGGTACCCCATATGAATGTAATTTCTAACCCCATCATCTTTATTCTAAATAGTATTTGTTGTATTTCTTATAACATGTCTGGCCGGCTTTCTGAAAGACTATTCTGTAAACTAATGAGTGCTGAACCTGAATCTGAACAGACTATTGATATTTAAAGTTAATGCTATGGGTCTATAATTTTCTGGTTTATTGTTATCTTCTCCTGGTTTTGCTAAGGGTATGATTATTGACTCTTTCCACCTCTGTGGTAGCTCTCCTTCTTCCCAGATTTTATTGTGCAGCTTTAAGATGGTTTCTTTTGATTCTTCGCTGAGATGATTTATAATTAAATACCAGATCGGATCTTTTTCTGGTGCTGTTTTCTTTGTTTTTCTAAGAGTTCTGTTTAATTCTTCTTTCCTAAATGGTGTATTTATTAAATGAATATTTATATTTTTGTTTTGTTGCTTCCCTTCCTTTTTTCCCTCTTCACTAATATTGTTTGTTCTATGTATTTTACTAAAATTTTCAGCTAATATTTCAGCTTTATTTTTATCTTAAACTTTGGATCCTTTATCTGTATTTAATATTGGATACCCATAACTTTTTTTTTTTATTCCATTCATTTCTTTAATCATTTTCCATATTTTTTTAATTTTTGTCTCTTTTCCTATTACAACAATTTATTTAATAGACTTTCTTTGCTACCTTAACTGTCCTTCTTACTTTTGCTTGTTTTCTTTTGTAATCAATGAAATGGTAAATAGGATTTTTTTTTAATTGCCTTAAAATATTTTTTTCTTGATTTAATAGTGTGATTACATTAATTGTTCCACCATGGCAAAATCTTTTCTTTAGCGTCTTCCTCCTCTTTTTTAAACTGATTGTTCTGTAGCCTTTAGTATAATGTCACCGATATTTAAGTTTATATTGTTTACATCTGGCTCCATATCTACCTTTTTTAATTTTTGATCACTAATATATATACATTTATTCTAATCTGCTTTAGTGAAGTTCACTACCATATGTTGTATTTTTGTCAATATCCCATTCGCAACTATAAGCTAATGAGTTCTAGACTATTGTTCGATCTATGACTGATTCTGTTCCCATTTTTTAAGGTCCTAACCAATCATGTTTTTCAAGTAATGGTTCATGCCCTCTTGATTCAAAGATTGACTTGAATAAAATAAAATAAAAACAATCTCTCCTCTAAGTTCTTTTGATTAGTAACTTTTCCAAGTATTTCCTCAGCAAAAAAAGCAGAGCACATGATACGAACTGAAGTTCAATTTAAATGCTTAGTTTGAAAATGTTACAATACTTTTTTTTTTATATATAAAACACGAGCGTTACAGACAAGTAAAAAACCTCAAGCAATGAACAGAAAGCTGAGGTGAAATTGGTCCTAGATTTAACCAGGTTTTAAAAATAATTATTGGACTGATAGGCACTTATTTTTAGAAGGTGGAAAATAGGCAGTGCAGAAGTAAATAGTCTGTTGATTGCTAGTGTGAGCACAAGCTTGATATTTTTAATTACTCCTTGGATGACAAAAACAAACATCAACTTTGTCATATTGTTGCCCTAAGATTATAAACTTATTTTCTTTCACAACATTTAAAATAAGTGCAGAAAATATAAGTTTTAAAAGATACTGTTTGGTATATTGACACATAAAAAAAACTAATTTCAGATTGTATGCTTTTACAAGCAATAAAGCCATTGCTCTTTACGGTTATATTCAATGCTTTGTTGTCCAACTCTGTCAAGTAAAAAAGGCGTTTTTTTTTTGTTTTTTTTCGAAATTGTTCATCTTTTGTGATCATCTAAATCCTACTCTCATATGAAATGCAATTTAACAACTATTTGGCAAGTGAACTCAAGAAAAACTCTAGAATAGTTTAAGGTGTGAAAAAAGACACCGTGGTACTTGTCAATCATGAGAATTTAGCTATTTAAAGTTCTGGTGGTTAGCCATGTCAGTAGGTTCAATTTTTCTTTCAATGCATTTGATTGACAGCAGTTGGGGGTATATCAAAATAAGGAACAACATATTGCAGGGGACAGGTATGCTATTACATTTTGTGAAGTTTCACTATTTTAGAATAAAAAAAAAAGCTGAAGCTAGTTTATTGGTCTCTATATTTTCTATGCTTTATTTTAAAAGTCACAATTTGCGAATGACCATTGCAGAACAGGGGACAAGTACTTTTGGGTGTATGTTGAGTTACTGACAGATTCTGAACGTGTGGATTCTAAACTTTCCTATGTCGAACACACAAAAATCCATAAAATTGGGAAGATATGGCCATTTCAATGTTTCTAGTCTTGAAACAAGTTCGGGTATAAACACAGCCTCAATGTTTGAGAAGAATTGTTCAAAGAACAGACCATGAAGTTGGGGACTTTTACACTGGCTGTTCGTTTACATTGCTTTTCAGTCAGCCCACCACTCAATATTGACTTTGACAGATTAAATTGAGGTATCAAACTCATTTTGGGCATAAATCTCATCAAAGAAATCTACCATAAAAAATAAAAAAAATAGATAATTAAGAAGCTGTGCCTGCTTTCAATGACTTTTTCTTAAAACTTAGTAATAATAACCTTTTTAAATTAATGTGATTTGGTACTACACAATTAAAAACTGCTTTTACTTGATTTGAACATTTTTAACCACACTTATGTTCTGTTTATTTGGCAATCTAGAGTCTACATGCCAAAATGTAGCACTATTACCAAGAACAGTCGTAAAAACAAAGAATGGCTCTCCCTTATTAAGACTTTTGTCTAAATGTTCAGGGTAAAGAGATGTTGAAGAGACATGATTGTTCTTGTACATCTAATTACAAGTCTGCAATCAGATGTATAATCAGAAATTAATAATTAATATAATATGGTAGATTATGTTTTATGTTATGTTTTGGAACTAGTACAAGAAGTTTTATATGACATATTCAATGAGTCTTCATGGACACTTTAATGCCTCCAAACATGTAAGTGGCCCAAGCATGTTTTGTTTTGTTTGATTGTTTGTTTTGCCAATACCCATGTGTTTCTCATCTTATTAGCCATGGCCAACAACAAGCCATGTGAATAGCCAAAGAAACCTGGTATGTTAAGTGACACCCCTAAGTGGCACACTAGTGGAATTCACGGGGTAGTTTCTTTGTGAATCAAACTATAATATTTGCACAAAAAAATATATATAAACTGTCAGTATTTTGTGGCTTTTTCTAACTTTGCTCTGGCAAATAGTTCGTACTTTTCCTATGCTATGTCAGATTTGATCTCAGACCCATGCAAATCAAGAATATCACATAATGTTGTAAACACTTGTAGCCATGTTGTTTGACTTAAATTAGATAAAGGACATAATGTTCTGCTGTTTCAAAGGCAGTTGTAATATTTTTTCTTAAAAAAATAACATATACTCTAGCACAAAAGTCTTTATAGGGGGATTGTTAAAATCACAAACATCTACTTGTCATACATGTGGCTATTATTTTAATCGTATGTATTAATGCACATTTTTTGCTGCTGATAAAAGGTCTGTCCTTGTAAATTGGGGACACAGACTAGTTCAGGGCTTTTCAGAAACGGGCAAACTGTCCCATCGCGCCTTCTTGCTGCCTTAATCTAAGACTCCCAAGTGTCATATGTAATGTCTGTGGCTGTCTTTCCTTTCTACTGCCTCAGAGATTCTGTTGCCACTGGGTGTTACAGTCAACACTTGGACTTCTGATTCTACATTGTCAAGCCTTCAGCTAGTCTTTGAAATGTTTTCTATGCACTCACACTGACCGCTGATATTATGCAAATAGAGTGATGGGATCCAAAAAGGCAGGCACTCGTGAGGCATGCTGATGGCAGACCCATGTCTGGCACTCTTGAAGTTACTGTACTTGGACTAAAAGAAACTCTCCCATCATCTGTTATAAGCATGAGCAAAGACTCCAAGGTCACAATAAAGGCAAACGAAAATCTTCAAATTAGGAATCTTCATGTGGATTTATGCAGCAATGTTAAAAACAATTTAAATGAAATATCCTAAACCAGAAAAGGGTTTTATGTATAATATTTACCCAATGTGACAACAGCAAATCCTAATCTACTTTAATGATTGGGACGCACATCAAATGATTAGAGTGAAACATAAAAATGGTTACAAATAAAAGATCATCCTAAAGGTTCACAACAAAACATATGTGAAAAATTAGGGAAAAGGGGGTTAAGTTGTGAAGAAATTAACTGGCAAGGCTTCTTTTTTTTGGACAAATTTCAATCGGGAAACCTTACATTCCCACTGTGTTTTTTATTTCATTTTTCAGTGTGATTGTGCAGTTCTCTGGGTCTTTGGCGAATGTCTGTTCTGCTTCTGTTTTTTGACCTAAGTGTCTCACCTACTGTTCTATACTTCTGACCTACTCTGAGCATCTGGGATTGCACTTTATAAGCTAATTAGTGTTTGGGAATCGTGTTTTTGTTGCCCTTTTTTTTTCCGAAGAGTACTTGCCCTACGTATTTATGTTTTTTTTCATGCTTTACTTTCTAATTTATGTTATCTTTCAAGCTGCTTCAGACCAACATGTGTATTTGTAATGAGAATAAACTTATCTCACTGTCATTCCACAACAACTGAATTCTCAACTTCTAAATCAGTCGGGCTTTGATGGAGATCAGTGAGTCAGCTATTTCTAAAGTCAATGCTTGAGTGTTATTTACAGTATCACAATAAGAACATAACCATATAGTGTATGTTTATAGTGTCTTTATCAGTTTAAACCTTTTTATTTGCTTGTTAAAATTAATCCATCTTAAATATTGCAGTTTGAAAATTTGTTTAGTGATTACGTAAAGGCCTTTCTCAAAACTGTACAGAACATCACTTGCAGTCCTGTGCTGGAACAATGTCGGACTGTGTCATTCCTGTCAGGTTTTGCGATAATGACTCGAGCAGAGGTGGGATTACGTGAGCAATAAATGATTTATTGAATGGATGAATATTGATCTGAACATAAACAGTAACAAAGGTAATGTGGAACGGAACAGGGAATAACACGGAATTAAACAGGAACGTAAACAGACGGATACTGGAGCGTACACGGAAACTACGGAAGCTGAGAAATGCAATACAATAGAAATAAACAAACTATCGGAGGAACGCAGGAATAGAAGAACACACAATAAACAAACTAAAATAAAAACTAGTGATGCGAGTGGAACCGGAGACAATCAAAGAAACAAACACAGAAGGAACAAACTACAAGAGACAAGCAACAAGGAGGGGTGCGAGGGAAACCGGAGACAATCTAAGAAACTAAAACATCAAGGAATAAACTAAGGAGAAAAACACTGGTGGAGAGAGAATCAGCACAGAGAATCAAGCGAGCAGGGGGAGAGGGTTACTGTGAGACAGTGAGGAAACGGCAAGAGTTGGAGCTCAGACACGAGG
>JAVLVB010000002.1:3022363-3033067 GCA_032876305.1 Orestias chungarensis
ACACACACGCACACACACACACACACACACACACACACACACACACACACACACACACACACACACACACACACACACACACACACACACACAGGAAGAAGGAGAGAGAGCAACTGAAAACTAGAGAACACAAACAAAAACTCAACCAGATAGAAAATAAGTTAGAGAAAATAATCAAATAGTAAAGATAATAACAATAAAACAAGACAACTATAGTAAACTAAACAAAGCAAAAACACAGATCATGACAATTCCCTTTAAACCAAAATCCTTTTTAAGTGTTTGGTCTACTAGCTTGGAAGAATGGAATAAATATAATAAAAAATGGAATAAAATAAAAGTAAAATCGTGATATTAGGACAAAAACAATGTTTTGTAATTTTATGTTTATCCACATGTCAAATGCATTTCAAGATATACCAACATAAGTGGTTAGTTAAAAAAAATAAAAATAATTATTGTTTAGACATGGAGAGTAAAAAAAAAGAAAAAGCTATACTATGATAATCTGCATGCCAAACAGGATACAAAAGGATATTAATGAATAATAAAGTTTCTGATTTATGATAATTTTGTTCACACACATTCACCAATTTTCATTACATTTTATTTTTCGTTCCACTGACCTATTTATTCTTGTCTTCTCTTTATATGTGTATATTTGGACATATTAATTTCTTCTCTCTTCAGTTTCTCTCACCAACTTGAGCACAACTATTTCATTCTCCCTGCCCTGTTCTTTTCCTTCTTAGTTTATAACAGTCTTTGTTGTTGGTCTATGTTGTTGTTTTTTTGTTGTTTTTTCCTAAATGCTGTGAGTCTTAAGTAAAGTCTAAAAATGTTATTAAATCACTAACAGGTGGTTTTCAGGCTTTCTAGGGAGAGTGTACTAATGGGCATTAATTAAGACAAATACAAGGAAGGAGATATTCATATGACTTAAATGGTTTGTGATACAATAAAATTTTGTTTCTATTTGAATAAACCCTTCATCATCTTATCTATTTGTTGAAGTAATAAAATAAAATGTCTTAATGAAGCTCATTAACTTATGAGCTCAGACTTTTTCAAAGTACAATTTCCAATTTGTAATGTGAAACTTTAATTTGAATGACTAATGACATTGCAATCTTGAATTACAGATTTACAAAGTATTTATACCCATTAAGATATATTGCTATGAAATTGATTGGACAATGGAGCAGTGTTTAGGCACTGCTGCCTTTCAGCAAAGAAGGTTTTGGATTTGCATCCCAGCCTGGGGACATTTTATATGAACTTGTATGTTCATCCTGTGAATGCGTGAGTTCTCTCCTTGGGTATATTCTCATGGCTTCAGACAATGGATTTATGTCTATTCTAGTTTTGTTGGATCTCAGCGCTGCTTTCAACACAGTTGATCACAATATCCTCATAGAAAGGATTGAACACATTGTAGGGATCAAGGGAACAGCACTAGGCTAGTTAAAATTGTATTTGTTCTGATAAATCCCAAATTGTTCATCTAAATGACAAATCTTCTCCACATTTTAGGGTTACTTTTGGAGTACCACAGGGTTCTGTATTTGGCCCCATTCTCATAATGTTATTAAGGCTTCTGACCCACATGAGCAGAGAACTCTCAGGAGATTATTTAAAATGATCTTTATTTTGGGTAGATGAGGGAAAGGGGATCCGGCAGCGGGCATCAACGGGCAAAGGCAATGAGCGGTGAGGAACGGGAGACAGCGGCGCAGCGAAAAACAGCAGGAGGCTGGAAAACGTCTACGACGTGGGAGACCGGAGACCTCTGAGGGGGAGGACAGGTAAGGTGAGTAGAAGCAAACGGGTGAGGGGAAATGAATGGAACGATCTTACTGGTGTGGAGTGAACAGTTGTCGTCAGGGAGGAGTGAGTGGTGAGTTCCTTTCAGCGGTGACGGTTGAGCAGTTGTCCAGGGGGTGTGTGCGGCAGATGGAGCTAAGCTGGAGCGGGCAGAACGAGCCGAGCCAAGAGGAGTGGGGAGACCAGATGGACGTGAGCAACCAGGGAGGATCTTGAGTGGAGTTTTGAGCACTGAGATGACGGTAACCTGAGATGAGCACAACAGAGGTTAGAGGTGTGGGAAAAAACAAAGTAGCAAATAAAACTCAACAAGAAGACGGGCAACTAGAGACAAAACAAGAAACATCCATATAATACTGGAGGCAACTAGAGACTGGCACCGAGACAGGTTTTACCGGGAGTAAACAAACACTCAGGCGACGAGTAGCTGATCCATCACTCTGGCTCAGCTCATCAGTGCCAACCGGGTGCACCTGGGTTGGAAGGAGCTCCAGCAGAGGAAGAGCACTGGTGACCCCCTGTGGCCAACTGGAGAAGTGGCTGAAAGAAACTCACACTAACACCCATTCTATTTACTATATATATCATATGCTTGGTAAAATCATGAGACAGCATGGTGTTAATTTCCACTGTGATTCTGAATATATTCAACTTTATTTATCCATATACCCTGATAAACACGCATATCTTCGAAACATAAAGATGTGAATTTTTTTTTTTTTTACTTTTTAACATTGAGACATAAGTTGTCTTTGGTCCAGAACCTCTTAAAAAAAGAAATTGCTTAGTCAACCACTTAAACAGGATGGCATCAAGTTGACGTCCGGTGACAATGTAAATAACCTTGGTGTATGTTTGGATCAGGATAGGTCTAAGTCCCATATCCAAAAGGTGTCAGGGTTGAGGATTTTGTAGTTTCCTAGGTTGTCCAGGCCGTTCCTGCAGGTGTTAAGGAGTACTTGCTGGGAATGTTGCTTGCCGGGAATGTTGCTCTTCATGCCAAGTTTCCATGTGTCTCCTTGCTGTATTTTTGTGTTTCCTTGTTGTCTCTCAGAACCACTTACTTCTTGTGTGCTCAACCCAAGTCAACCCCTCAGAGAATACTCCGTGACAGGTTTCGTTGCCCTCAAACTCCTGGAAATCCTGCAAACTGGTTCATGCTCCTCTGTAAGCTCTCTCTCTGCTACTTTCTTCCTTTGTCCAATCTGCTTTAGTTACCATTATTACAACCTTGTTAACATTTTGTTTTCTCTTAGTGTTCTCTCCATAGTAACCACACCTGGTCTAGCGTTCTGTTATCTGAGACAGCTTCTTGGATGAGGACATGGGCAGAGATGTCCACACTGCCCTCACCCACCTGGAGCAGAAGGACTCATATGTCCTAATGGTCTTTGTGGACTTCACCTCTGCCTTCAACACCATGATTCCTCAGACTCTAAAAAAAGAACTCTCCTCACTCGGACTGAGCTCTTCCCTCTGCAATTGGGTCCTAGACTTCCTGACCAACAGGCCGCAGTCTGTGAGGATTCACAACATCCCTCCCCTCATCATTACCCTCAGCACTGGCTCCCCTCAGGGCTGTGTCTTGAGCCCCCTCCTGTTCACACTGTTCACATATGACTGCTCGCCTATCCATCCAGATTGTCATATTTAGAAGTTTGCGGACGACACAGCAGTGATTGGATGCAGCTACAGGCAGGAGATGGAACACCTGGAGGGCTGGTGCAGAGATAACAACCTCTGCATCAACATAAAAAAGACAAAGCAGATTATCGTGAACTTCAGAAGGGGTCAACATGCTCACCCCCCCCCTGCACATTGGTGGATCCGCTGTGGAAGTGGTCAGCAGCTACAGGTACTTGGGTGTGCACCTAAGTAACAACCTCACCTGGAGCAACAACACTTCCATTCTGGTCAGGAAGGCACACCAGCGGCTCTACTTCCTAAGGAGGCTCAGTCGAGCTGGACTCGGGAGCTCAGTCCTCACCTCCTTCTACAGATGTGTGGTGGAGAGCGTACTGTGCTCCAGCATCAATGTGTGGTATGGAAGCTGCTCTGCTGCAGACAGGAAAGCTCTGCAGAGGGTGGTGAAGATCGCACAGAGGATTGTTGGAGTCAGCCTCCCCAGCACCACAGACATTTACACCTCCAGATGCAGGAAAAGGGCAAACCTGCATCAGGAAGGATCCCACTCACCCAGCACACTCACTTTTTGTCCCGCTCCCCTCAGGCAGGAGGTTGCGGAGCATCAAGTGCAGAATAACCCGTCTGAGAAACAGCTTCATTCCTGAAGATGTGAGACTCTTGAACTCCACCTGAACAACCACTGCACTGACGGTTTACATGGACAATACACACTGAACACGTTCACATACCCGCACTGAGACACTTTACTCCCGTATATTTTCTGAATATTTTGCGTATTATATTATATTTTAATTATTTTACATCTTTTAACTTTATTTTATCTATTTATATATTAGCTGACCGTGAGGATACAATTTCGTTCCACCTCATGTACCATGTGTTGAAATGACAATAAAGTCTCCTAGAATCCTTGAATGCTGCAAGTGAATGACTAAATGCAATCTGCTGGGGTTCCTTATTTTAGGAATTTTTTCGAACTGATTGGTAATGATGTATCTATGATTTAATTGATTCTCTTGCAAAGTGCCTTGAGACGACATCTATTGTAAATTGCCGCTACATAAATAAACTGATTCTTGATTCTTAAACTCTGCTCTGTCTGCTCGCTCCAGCAATCCACAACACCATCAATCCCCCGCTGTTGGATTATGCAGCCTCCTGGATTATCGCAGCCCTCAACCCAATCACCTCTCCCTGGCAGTTTTCATCCACCTCCCAAAATTAAGATCCACTTCAGTCACAATAATCTTAGCCCTCTTCCTTCATTCACCTTCTCTGTCTTCGTTCTCCAGTGTTCCCGGTTCCTTGCACCTCCTGGTTCCAGATTCACCCTTTACAATAAACTCTTTAAACTAGCTGAGTGTTCTCCTGAGAGTCGTCCTTGCATGTGGGTAAAAAGCTAAGACAAGACATGACAAAGGTCTCTAAGATGTCCTTCTTTCACCATAGGAATATAGTAAAAATTTAAAAATATTCTCTCTTGAGCTGATGCTGAAAAACTAGTTCATGCATTTGTTACTTCAACGCTGGACTACTGTAACTCTTTATTAGCAGGAAGTTAAAAGTCTTCAGTTGATTCAAAACGCTGCAGGAAGGTGTATTAATGTATTTTTGATTTGATTGATTATTTTATGTTGCTGCTATTTGCTTCAAATCTATTATTTTCACCTTGGAGTAAGTAGTCATTTTGTGATTACTTCGATCTGTCTTCCTGCATTTTATTATCCCAGTGTCTTTCTTGCTTTGTTCGTGTTACAATGCCAGTTAGTCATTAACATTTTTGCATGACTTTTAATCTGGGTTTAATGTAAACAGTTGGCTCCATTTTTGAATTGTACATGTTAAACGCTAATCCAGTAATTTGGGCATTCCAACGGCTGTTATTTCATTTGAAGGAAATCCAAAATATTTCAGCTGCAGATGATGTTGGGTGGTGGACATAAGGATTACCATGGCCTTAACTTTATTTTGATTAATTACAGTAAATGTGTCTGTTCCTTAAATGACATTAGGCTTTGAATAATGAGTTGAATGATATTTTGCATTTCCGAGTGGTTTCACAAACAATTTATTGTATGTTTTATTTCCAAACATTCATACAATATTTGTGTACACTAAATAGGCTTGGAATACACTGTACAGCATGAGTGACATAAGAATGCTGATGGGGTAAGGGGTGAATTGTTTCATTTTCTTCATTATTCTTTCCATCTTTCCATTAATTGTCATTTGGTAGGACCCTGAATCGGAGAGTTAATGGTCAGAGGGCATTTGAAAGGGATTTCTTCACGAATGAAAACCAAAAGAGATGTAGGTAAGCACAGGCTAAACCTTAAAGGGAGGAAACACAGATTACTTGGGAGCACAAGGTAAACAAGAATTATCACCTTAAAATTGCTCCATGTGACATGGTTTTAGTTTTAGGCTCTGACCCATACCAGAAAGCAATTTCGGAGACCGATGTTTGGTAGAAGTATATTTACAGTATTGACAAAGGTTGCATTATGAATGTGCACTGGAACAGTGTCGGCTCAGGACTCGAGAAAATATAGCCGGGTACTAGTGGACATGGGGAACTGGAAGACCTGAGAGAGGACGGACAGGTGAGTAGGTGATCCAGGTAAGGGAATAATTTTCGAGGAGTAGCTTACTTGAGTAGAGGATGTTTACCGTCAGGGAGAGATAACCACATCTGGAGGGCTCTGGTTTGTGGCAGTGTTGTTGGTTTGGTTTTTGGTACAGGTTGGGGCATTTACTGATGGTTGAGGCTGTGGAAGTGGATGCTGGATTGAACAGGTAACACAGGCAGCCACAGAGAGATTGGCGGAGCACAAGGGAACTGCTGCAGTCTGGGTTCTGATTTATTGAAGTTGTCCTGTTTGCAGATGCCTTATAAGTCTTCTCGGGAAACAAGGAAATCCAAAGAAGGGTTGACCTGGGATGCACACACAAAAGAGTATTACTAGGGACATAGAGGAAACAACAGGTAAGGTAGTTTGCACAAACTACACAACTCAGAAGAGACATTAAGGCTAGGAAGTACCATAGTAGGGTAACGACCATGCACTGAATTACTGCAGCCAGGCTCCTCTTGTACACTACAGTACTAATTGGCAGGATTGACACAAAATGTGACAAGGTAGTGCAACCTCGGCAGGAAGAGGACAACTGTGACTCAGTGCACAAATAGGTAAAAAATGATTCAACATGCATGAGAGTTTTTTATTCAAATCTTCATCAAATCTTAATTTTTAATCCAACTGAGGACTATAGCATAGCAGTTGCAAAAGGTGGAGGGGGTTATACTTCTTCCAATTACTAAGATTTCATGTTGTTGTTTGTTTGTTTGTTTGTTTTTTCCTTTGTTTTTTTTTGTTTTAGAACTCCATAATATAATTTTTAAACCTTAAAAACAATATTAAGACGGTTTGCGATGCAAATTACAAAGAACTTGAAGCTCAATGACCCATTCACCAAAAAATGGGGGAAAAAGGCAGCTTGCTGTTGCAGATGAATCAGAGCAGACATGAAAGAAGAAACAAACTGTAAGACGTTAAGTGAGAAAGAAAAGATAAAAGACAAGGCCGAGAATGAGTTTTTTCCCCCCCTTAAGTGACTACTCCCTAAGTCGTCCCCAACATAAATCAGAGTGGTTTATTTTGCCAACAATGGACTTACTGCTCAGTTCATAAACAATGCATTTATGGCTTTTCACCAGCTCAGTTTACTTAGCAAGCAAACCTGATTGAATGAAATGCATAGCAGGAGGGAGCTAATTTTGGAATGCAGATGAGGGGTAGAAAGAAACGAAGTTCGGAAGAAGAACAAATAGGAAAAAAAAAATTCCAGACTTTTTAAGAAATATTATGAACATGTCATTACTGGGATTAAGTAGTAAATGTAAAATGATCACTTTAATATCAGATTTATACATTATCAGTAATTTGCTCAGTACCTTTGTAAGCAGATGACTTGAATAAAAATCTTTATTAAAAAAACAAGTATAAAGTGTAAAGTACATATATATATATATATATATATATATATATATATATATATATATATATATATATATATAATATTATGTTTGATCTTCTTAAACCAGTTTTTACGGATTTCTTATTGTTGCCCCCTGCAGACAGTTCTTAATGTGTCCTGAACTAGCACAGTATCCCTTTGTTCACTCTACCCAATACCACAACTGAACAATTTTGAACCAAGTCCAACATGCACTAAGGCCAAAAACTAATGGTCTGCATTCCCCTCAGCCATGCAGGCTCACCTTTCAAAGTTTTCTACTGACTGAATATGTGATACTTTAAAAGTTTTTTGAGAAGGTTTTGGTGCACACCACAAAACGACTACTGTCCCAAACCGAAGGAAAACTGTTCAGTCCACACTGTCTGCATTGAAGAATGTATTAATTGGGTTATGATTGTCTAGAACAGATGCTAGGCAAGGGCAAGGCAAGTTTATTTGTATACCACATTTTCGTGTACAAGACAATTCAAAGTGCTTTACATAGGAAAAAAGATCAGAAAATGAAACAATAAAATCAGCTTTAAATTTAAAACAAATAAAATAAAAATAAAATAATAATAATAGTAATAATATTCTCAGTTGCTATATGCACAGTTAAATAAGGCTGTTTTCAGCCTGGATTTAAACAACAGCAGAGTTGAAACTTGTCTCACCTCTTCAGGAAGACTGTTGCAGATTTTAGGAGCAAAAAACTGGAATGAAGCCTCCCCTTGTTTGGTCCTGACTCTGGGCATCAGCAGGAGGCCACTACCTGAGGTTCTCAGAGTCCTGGCTGGTTCATATGGCTCTAACATGTCAGATACGTACTTTGGGGCTAAACCTTGAAGAGATTTGTACACAAGCAAGGCTGTTTTAATGTCTATTCTTTGAGAGACAGGAAGCCAGTGCAGAGACTTGAGCACTGGACTAATGTGGTCATATTTCCTGTTTTTGGTCAGAACTCGAGCAGCAGCATTCTGGATGTTCTGAAGCTGTCTTAAAGCCCGTTTAGAAAGCCCAGTGAGCCTAAAGCCTGACTGGAAAGCATCAAACACATTGTTAGACAGGAGAAAGTCACTCAGCTGTTGGTATACAAATTTTTCCAGCACTTTTCCTAAGAATGGCAGGTGTGATATGGCCCGGTAGTTGTTCAGTACTGTGGCATCCAGACTGCTCTTCTTTAGGAGAGGCTTAATAACAGCAGTTTTCAAGGCCTTTAGGAATATTCCAGTCTGAAGTGAGATATTGACTAACTGAGCGAGTTGTGGAAGCAAACTGCTCAGCACAGACTTTAGGAATCTATGGGGTAACTCATCCAGGCAGCAATTAGATGGACTCAGGCTGCAGATGATCTCTTCAACTGTTTTATCTGAGACAGGTGTGAAGTGTGTCAGCTCCAAATGTCTAACTGGGGGTAGAGGAGCTATGTCTGTTGTGGAAAAAATGGCCTTTTTAATGTCTTGAACTTTGTCATTAAAGAATACTGCAAATTCCTGACATTTAGATGTAGAAATCAGTTCCAAGGGGAGCAAGACTGGAGGGTTTGTTAATCTGCTCACTGTAGCAAACAGGACACGAGAGTTGTTTCTGGAGTTTTTGATGATTTCTGAAAAATAGCTCTCTCTGGTTCTACGCAAAGTCTGGTTGAACACACACAAGTTTTCTTTGTAGATTTCAAAATTAACCTGGAGCTTTGACTTACGCCATTTCCGTTCGGCTCTCCGGCACTCCCCTTTTCTGTGCCCTGACCGAGACCTCTTTTCTCCATTGTGCCATTTGTGTACTTTTAACCATTTTAACCTTGACGGGAGCAATGGCATCCATAACCTTCAAGACACTTGATGTGTAAGAGTTTAACATATCATCAACATTAGAGCATTTTCAAACATAATCATTTTCAAAAACTGAATCCCTGTGTTGTCATCAATAAGTCTTCCTTGAGTAACTGTAGGGCCAGCTGTTTGCTTGGGTGAAACAGAAAGGTCAAAGAAAACGCAAAACTGATCAGACAAAGCGACATCCACAACAACCACATTTAAAATAACAACACCCTTTGAGATAACCACATCTACAGTGTGTCCTCTGTTGTGTGTAGGCTTGTTCACATGCTGAGTTAGACCAAACATCTCAAGGACAGCAGTGAGTTCTTTACATTGTTTACCTTGGGCTGCATCCATGTGCACATTCAGGTCCCCTGTTATGACCCAACAGTCAAAATTAGTGCATACAATTGAAAGTAGTTCAGTAAAATCATCAATAAAACTGTTCCTTGGAGGTTTGTAGATGGTAATAAAAAGAATGGAAGATTGTTTTGTATCCATTTTGAATGATACATACTCACATGATGAAAAGACCCCACATGCTAATTTAACATTTTTTTTCTGTGCTAAGAAAAAACTAGCAAATAAGCATTTAAGTTTTTTCATGTATTTCACCGACCTTTTTGTTTCAAAAAGATTTTTTATGTTTTTATTTATAAGTTTAGAGATTTGCAGCCTTTAGAGTTGTTAGTAAAACTTTCCTACATCAGGAACTCTGGTTTTATTACAGACTGCAATTTCAGCAATTCAATGAAAACCCTAATGTTAGGATAGCTGGCATAAAAGATATGAAATAGGTAGCTTAAATAATTTACTGCATATGCATTTGAAGCCTGAAGTCCAGAGGGATGTTAAGATATAATTTCCATTTCACTGTACAAATGTCGTTCCTATTATTTATTTATTTTGGAAACGTCACATGATTACATTCAGTTAGATGTAAAACAGTTATTGGGAATATTACAAACTACTTTCGGAAAGTTACCAGACCTAAATGCCTCTTCAAATACAAAAAGCATTTTTGAATAAGACTTGAAGTAACTATAGTTTTGTTTTGGAGGAGTTAACACTAATACACATTTGTAAACAATAAACAGAATGTTTTCTTTTTATTATTATATTATATTTTATTTTATATATATATATATATATATATATATATATATATATATATATATATATATATATATATATATATATATATATATATATAGCCGCAAATGGCTGCCTGGTTGTGATTACACCAGTCTGGTGCCGAAAATGGCTGCCTCAGTGTAATTACACATAAACAAATTCCTAGTAAGTCCTGTATGTACCTGCCAAATAAAGTTGATTTAATCTTTAATCTAATCTTAATATATATATATATATATATATATATATATATATATAT